>SKCR01045079.1:0-87773 GCA_019454045.1 Zanthoxylum bungeanum
TGAAATCCTTTTAGGTTGTACCATATAGACCTCTTCACTTAATTCTCCATTTAAGAATGTGGTTTTAACATCCATCTGATTTAGCTCTAAATCGTAATGAGTTATTAGTGCCATGATTACTCTAAATGTATCTTTAGAAGATAAATGAGAAAAAGTTTCAGTGTAATCAATTTCTTATCTCTGAGTAAATCATTTGGCAACTAATCTGGCTTTAAACTTCTCAATCTTCCATTTGAAGTCTTTCTTGGTCTTACACCTAATAGGTCTACAACCTTTAGGTAATTCAACAAGCTCCCACACACCATTATATCTCATAGATTGTATTTCATCTCTCATTGCATTCCACCATTGATCAGATTGAGAACTGGAAACAACTTCTTTAAACATTATTGAATCAACACAATAGTTTATGTCATAATCAATCTCATTTAAATAAATTTCATAATCAGAGGGAACAATAGACCTCTTTACCCTGGTTCTCCTTCTTAATGGAAGCTCTGTAATTATATCTTATAATGGCGGAAACTCGTTTACCTGTATGGGTTCCTTATCCATAACTGAATTAGTCGTATGTGTAGGTTCCAAGGTCTGATACTGTATGGGTAAATGTATATGAACAATTCTGGTCTGTTGTCCTTGATTTGAGATTTTTGTATAATTATCTTTATCAGCCACATCAAATTCCAGGAACTTAACTATTTGTGATTCTACAATCTTGGAACCCCATTCTCTACAGTAGAATCTGTAGCCATTCTAATGATTAGGGTATCCTATAAAATAACAACAAGTGGATCTGGATTGTAACTTACCTTCAATGGGATTCTAAAGGCGTACTTCTAAGGGACATCCCCAAACACGGAGGTGACTCATGCTAGGTTTCCTACCGGTCCATATTTCAAAAGAAGTTCTAAAAAATAGACTTTTTGGAACTTTATTGAGGATGTATAAGGTTATTTTAATTTTCTCCCCCCAAAGGAAGTCTGGAAGATTAGTTCTAGACATCATACTTCTTACCATTTCTTGAAGAGTGCGATTCCTCTTTTCGGCCACAGCATTCTATTCAGGACTACCTGACATAGTAAATTGACTTACTATTCTATAATCTTCTAAGTATCTGGCAAACGGTCCCTTTATTTGTCCACTGACCCCATGTTTACCATAATACTCACCACCTCGGTCAGACCTAACAATCTTGATAATTTTTCCCAGTTGTTTCTCAACTTCGATCTTGAAGATCTTGAATTTATCAGGGGTTTCAGACTTTTCCTTAATCAAGTACAAATTTTCATATCAGGAAAAATCATCAATGAAAGTTATATAATACTTATTATTGCAAATTGTGGGTGAATAAGGTCCACTTATGTCTATATGAATGATTTGCAACAGATCGGAGCTATGAGTGGATTCCTTTTTCTTTATTTTGGTTAGTTGACCCTTACAACAATCAACACATATTTCTAGGTCGCTAAAGTCAAAAGTAGGTACAATATCGTTCTTTATTAACCTTTCTACTATTTTCCTAGAAATATGGCCAAGTCTTTTATGCCATAATATAGATGACTTTTCCTTTATTAAGTGTCTTTTGGCAACTTGTTCAACATTACATGAATTGAAATAGACTTGACTTGATGTTGCAAAGAGACTGTACAATTCGTATGACAAAACACAATGACCAACTTTATTTGAGTTGAAATATACAGATACAAAACATGTGTTAAACTTAAAATCATAACCTTGTTTGACAAGTACAGATACTGATATCAAGTTTCGTCTAAAAGATGATACATACAAAATACTTGACAAAATAAGTTCATAATTGGAGTATAGTTTTAAATAAATATCTCCAACATAATATACATCCACCAATTCATTATTGCCAACTACGAGCTTGAACTCATCTTATTTGGTTTCCTCTTGTTTATAAATCCATGCAATGTGAAAGCAACATGATTAGTTGTTCCATTGTCAAGCCATCAAGAACTGGATGTGGTATTAACATAATTGGATTCACATACGACAAAAACCAAAGAGTTACTTGCATGCCTATGTTTCTCTAATTAAACTTTATATTTGGAACACTCTGACTTCTTACGCCTTTTCTTCTTATAAAAGAAACACTCAAGTTCTTTCTTTAAGACACCTTTAGTACCACCCACAGCACTTGTGTGACCAATTTTATTGTAATTATGAACATCACCAAAAACTAAAAATTTAGATTTCTTACCTTTCTTGCGAGGTTTAGAAATAATGAGAGATGTATCCATATGCCTAGCCTTGAGTTTCTCTTCCTCAACAACACATATGGCAATGAAATCATTAACATTCCATGGTTCTTCCCTCGAATTGTAAGTAGTTACAATTGCACCAAACTCTGGAGGCAAAGTATTCAATGTTTGATGGACAACGCAAGCATCAGGAAGAATAATATTAAGATTTTTCAACTTGTTCTGAATATAGACCATCATCAAAATATATTCTCTAACATCTCCAATACCATTATACTTTATTAAGTATAATTTCTTCAGAAATGTACCAATTTCTGCATTGATTGAGATTTATATCTCTCAGATACAACTATCAGTAAATCTTTTGCTATAGAGGTTTCTGGAGACCACTTAGAAAATGCTCAGGAATGAATCTCTTTATAGTCAAATAACACATGCAATCTGACTTGTGCCATAGTGTATGCATCTGCTTATCTGTATCAGTACTGAAACTATTAATATCAACTGTCTTAGGAGTAGTCATAGCTAGATCTATATCTGCTGATTGCATAGCCAACCCCACATCTCTCTTCCACAGTTTAAAATTGGAGCCAGTTAACAACTCTATAATCACAATATTTTTGTTAACTGCAAATGTGACTGAAAAAATAAATAACAATGCAATTCTTTAGTTTAAACACAATACAATATAATAAATAACACTTAAAGTCATAAAAGAGTATTATACTAAGAATTTTAGCACATCGCTGTATAAACACCTTTGGGCAGAATATACAATATGTAATTAAAATTTTTTCATATAAGACGATTCAGAAACTTATCTAATCCTCGTAAGTTTACCACTTTTGGGTGAATAAACCACTCAGACTAGTCAATTCCCAACCATATGTCTCATATGTAACATTTCTAAAATTTAACATACAATTCACATCTTTAGACAGAAGACTGCACATCAAATAATAAAAATATCCCTAAAACATACGAGACCGTCATCAGATAAAAAATTCAGTGAAAAAGTTACTTTGGTTGCTGCAATTTCACTAAAATCATAAGTAATTCTTACATCGGGATTTACTTTATATTATCTTGAAAAGTAACCTTAATAATGTAATTTTATTCTTTATAGACAATGGGCTGAATTGTCCATAAAATTACATTCATGAATATTGTGACATAATTTATGAGATAAATTAATTCTTTATATTTATCTCTGTGTCACAAATAAATTAATTGCATTGAAATTTTTCTTTATGAGAGACAATTAATTATCTCTAACAAATGATAATTTTTATACTCATGTATAAATAAACTTGATGAGATACAATTTATTTCTTAAATTGTCATAAATAATTAATTATGACTTTATATTTGAATTTTAAGATAAAACTGAAGTTACAATAAAGTCTATGGATAAAATTATAATAGATGGGTACTGTATGCAATCCAGGGGCCTGTATGTTATTATCCAGAGGCCTGAAATAAATTTGTCAAAAATAAGGCTTATCCGCGCATGCACCACACGCGCGTGTTGAGCTGGACGCGCGCGCTCGACAGCCTTTTTTTTTTTTTTTTTTTTTTTGAATTCTGCAAATCAATTATTTGCTCATTTCTATTATAAGAATTCTATATTCGCATCCCCATTTCAGATTCAGACTTCCTTTCACCAAATTTTAGTATTTCATATAATCCCAAAATTCAGATCTATCTAGTAAGTAATCCAATAAACCTTATATGCTTAAAAAATGGATTAATTAATAACAACCATTAACAGATTAATAAATCAAGATATGTATAGATTCAACAAAATATTATCCGAAAAATTCATCAGATTTTTCTTAATTTTATAAAAAATCATTTGATTCTAAGATTTTGTTCATGCTCTGATACCACATGTAAGAATTTATTTTTCAACTGGACATTTATCACAAGAGCTTAGAATATAAATAAAAGAATTATTCAGATAATTCAGAGAACGTACCTATTTTAATATCCATAGATGTAGTGAAAATTTTTTGTCAGATTTATTGATAATTTACACTGAGAATATCACCTTCTACCCCTCTCTTCTTGATGATGAGAAATTTACTCTCCCTCATTAAGCTTCCTTATTTTCTTTATGCCTTATTCTTTATATTTCTCACTCCTTATTCTTTATTTCTTATTTCTTTCTCTCGGCAATTGAATGTCATTAAATGTGTGTTGCCTAGCATTCATTTATAGAATCGATGGTTGCATTATTGAGATGTGAAAAGGTTGTACTTATGTTTTTATCACGCAAAAGCTTTAATAATTAAAGTTTATACAATAATTATTTTCATAATCAAAGAGAGAGAAAAGTTTAAGTTTGAATTTTATCCAAAATTAACGATGCTTATTAAGTAAGTTATTACAAGAGAGTGGGAGTGAGATCTTAACTCATTAATTTATGAAGTGTAATGAGATTACCCATCAAAAACCCATAACATCTCCGAAACCCGCTATAATTTCCACACATCAATTAATGTAGAGTCCGGCCCACTTTATTAGATGATATAATTAGACTTCACAATTTTTATTACAAAATCAATTATTTTAACACTTCATTAAAACCTATATCATAATTAATAAAAACACACCATTAATATTAGAATAAAATATTCTAACATACTTTTCATGTGCAGAAGGATTTGATTCCTCGGGGTTTGATTTCAGCTAGTGATCAACTTCTTTCCCAAGGTGGCTTCTATATCAAGGTTTGAGAAAATAAAATTTTGAAAATTATGATAAAATATTTGAAAAGACTAAATAATCTTTTGTTTTAATTATAATCAAGTTGAACTTCTATTTCACTTTTCTCGTTTATGAAAAATACCTATATGGTTATAAACAAGTTGCAAATAAATTAAATGATACTTTAGTACGTTTTATCAAAATTTTAGTAATATTATTTTATCATGTAATATTTTTATAATAACATATCATATGTATAATAAACGGCGGATAAGTTGAACCGAACACTTTGGTTAATAAAAAAAAATGCATAACAAACGAGTTATACTAAATAAAAGGAAGGGGTAGGTTTTAATTAGATCGCCGACATGAAGATTTTTATGTCAAGTATGTAGCTCAATTTGCATTAAAATTTGGCTTGATATGTATGTGTTTCATGTTGAATCATTGACATTTGATGGTTACAGGCATTGCCTAGACCCTATATAAATTAGGCTATCAGACAATTAGATGTATGGTCTACAAAAAGTCATTGACTTGTATTTAAATTTGAGGGAAATTTATTTATTTTTATTTAATATAGAGGTGCCTCTGAAAAATCAAACTTAAATAAATGTCAAGAAAGGAGATTAAGAGAGCCTAACCATTTGATCTAACTAGTAACTATCATGAATAATATTTCTGCTAAGAATAATGAAATTTGCACGATTCTTAACATAATTATGTATATTGAGAAAAAAAAAATTCTTATTTTATTTTAAAATTTTTTCAAATACATATAATTGTGTTAAGATTTGTGCACATATTATTATTTGTAAAATCTCATACCTTTGTAAGGGTATTATTAGGAAAAAAAACAGGGATAAAAAGTCAAATTTTGACTTGATAAAATAGGAACCAAAATGATATAAATTTGAAATTTTGAGAACCTTTTTGAGAGAATCTTAGACTTTGTGGTTAACTTCCTTTTTGACTAAAAAATTAGGAGTTAGAATATAATTTTATATTGAGGCACCACTTGGCACAATGAAGAGCGCCACAGTTTTAAATAAAGTCATTTCCTCCTCCCCAAATTTCAGCAACCACCAATCTCTCTCTCCTAAAATTTTCATTCTCCCTCTCTTCCAAAGCTCCCATTGCCGAATCGTCGAGAAGCCACCATCACCAGATTTCCAATGACACCGGTGGAGTAGTCATCAGAGCTTTATCGGAGGAGTTAGAACCTTCCAAAGTTCTGACCTAAACCACCTTATTTCAATCTACGCACCTCCATCTGACCTAGACTCGACTATCGGTTCGGTTCAATTTCGAACCGAACGGTTTACAGTTCCACAAGATTGTGGAGCCATAAATCGGAACCGAACTGGATAATTTTGGTTCAGTTATGATTCAATGTATTTTTTTAAAAAAAAAATAGTAATGAGATATTATTACCAAATATATATAATAAAAAATTAATAATTTCAATTTTATTATATTAAATTAAAAAAAATTGAATTAAAAATAAAATAAAGAGTTTAAACTTAAATTTATAAAACTTAAGGTGCCTATGTATCATATTGGGGTGAAAGAAATAAAAAACTCATGTAGTTCCATTATATTTTTTAGATAGTTAACCTCATTATAATTATTTACTCATCATCATTATATCTTCCTACTGGTTAACCTTCAGCTCCTATTCCTGATTTTCTATATCCCCGGGCTATTCTCTGTAGACATTACCTCGGGGCCGTTAATCCGACAATACTTATTTCTTTTTTGGTTTGAATCTTCGGCCAATGTCATTCCCCCTGCTATGATGAACATAGACCTTTGTTCCCTTCGCTGTCTGATTCTCATGGCCTCATGATCAATGCAATCATTTAGGTAGCCATTCCCCATCATATCCTCCATATCCTCTTGCAAGTCTCTGAATCTCTCGGTGGCATGTCCCATTACATTGTGATGTGCATAATAAGTCTTGTGATCCATATTCTCAACCGAGAATCTCCTCGGATCGGGCTTAGTCAGCAATCCCTTTATCCTGGATCTCCCGAGCTATCAATAAGAGCGACCTTGAATGGGAGCCTCCTTTCTAGTGCTGGGTTGACCTGAGTAATTGGCCTGAACTCTATTTGCCTCGGGACCAGTCTTTTCTGACCTTCTCCAATATCACGTCGATTCCCCTACCTTGGCACCTTCATTGCCCAAGCAGCACTCCTCGGGCAATCTTCTTCTCTTCTTCTAGTTAGACCCGGCCAAGGTTCCGGTTCCAAACCGTTCGGTTCCAACCGGAACCGTAAAATTCCGGTTGGAACCCGAGAGTTCCAACCCCCACCCCAACGGCTAGTAGCTGTTGGGCTGGGTGGGGCAGGGAGCCAACTGCCAAAAAAATAAAAAAAATTTGGGGAATTCCTAAATTACCCCTAATAACAGTAATAAAATGGCTAATTTTAGGGGCATTCTAGGTATCACAAAAATATTCTAAAAATGTATAAATATGGTTCATTTTTCATTATTTCAACACACCAATTTCTCAATTCTCTCAATTGCTATAATTCTCTCATTCTCAATTCTCTAATTCTTTAAAATTTCTTAAATAACAAATGGCAAGCTCATCTGAGAACACAATGTCAAATGTGTCAACTCAAGAGAGCGGCCCTAGTATCGGTTCACGGAGAAGAGAAGTTAAGTCACGTTCCTTAGATGTTTTCAAAATTCATTTACATTTAGACGATACTGATGAAGGTTCAAGAGCAGTATGCAACCATGGTGGGGTTTCTTACAAATTTCCTGGTGGATACGGAAATATGATCAAGCACCTGGAAAGACATCATGTGATTGAACTTAGACTTGATACGATGCAAACTCAAATGGCCAGGTACGCATCATCTAGTAGAGATACGAGTGCTTTAGATTTATTTAAATATTTTGATGCTACAAATAGAGAAGAATTTGCTAAAATAATTTATATGACACATCTTTCTTTAAGTTTTGGTAAAAAAATTGCTTTTACTAATGACGTTCAAAATGCTTTAAATCCTGCTACATGTAGAATGACTAGAAATACAACAAAACGTCAAATTTTTAAATTATACAAAGATGGTAAAATTATTTTAAATGAAACAGTTAGAGATATTAAAGGGCGTCTATCTATTTGTTCTGATATTTGGAGTGACCATCGGCGAACACACTCATACATGGGTGTGACTTGTCATTGGATTGATGCATCATGGAACATGCAAAAATGACTTATTGCATTTAGAGTTTTTGATGAACAACATACTGCACAAAATATTTATAGAATGATGAAATTAATTTTTGATGAATATGATTTATTAGGTAAAATTGTAACAGTTGGATTTGATAATGCATCTGCAAATACTACATCAATCACTGATTTAATAAAAATATGCGAACCAAATTTAGGGGGTCATTTTTTCATGTTCGTTGCACATGTCATGTCCTTAATTTATGAGTTCAAGATGGTTTGTAAAAATTATCATATTTGATTGATCCTATTAAGAAAGCACTTAATTGTATTTGGTCATATTCTCAAGTTAGGAGAGAATGGGCCAAGTTTTGTAAATTTAATGGTATTAAACTGATAAAATTTTCACGAGATGTTCCAACATGTTGGAATTCAACTTATTTTCTTTTATGTCAAGCTTTGCAATACAAAGATGCATTATGTAGTTTTTTTCTCAACATATCACAATTTTTCCTAGTCAATGGGAAATTTGTGAAATTTTTTTAGAGATTTTAAAAGTTTTTAATGATGCTACAAAAAAATTTAGCAGAGTTTATTATCCTACATCACATTTATTTATTCTTAAAAGTTTGAATATTGTTGGTACTCTCGATGAGCATGTTGATAGTCGTGATCCAAATGTTATTGTTTTATTTGAAGCTATTAATGTTATGAAACGAAAATGGTTGCATTATTTTAGAGACATTCCTTTACTTTATCTTATTACTGTTGTTTTTTATCCTAAATTTAAATTAGCAGGTTTGAATAGTGCTTTACCCGCTTACTATGAATATTTATGAATATTAGATGAAACTGATATTACAAGAATAATAGCTAAAATAAAAAATTGATTTAATAGAGTTATTTAATGATTATGTTAGAAGATATAACTTGCAATCAGTAGGACAATATAGTTGTAGCGAAATGACCGTAATACAATCAAGACTTAGCGCAGGTGATCGTTGGTTATTACAACGAAATAAAAAACATAGGGATAACACGACTAATAACCCGGAATTAGATAATATTTATCTACAAATTTTGAGTTTTCAACTGAAAGTTTAGTTAGTAAAAATTTCCAAATCCTTGAATGGTGGAACCGACATCAAAATGTATATCTTGTATTATCAATTATTGCTAAAGAGATATTGACAGCATCTGTTTCCACCGTTGCGGTTGAACAAGCCTTTAGCATGTGAGACAATATATTGGAAGTCATACGATCTTCATTACATCCAAGCACTCTATAAGCAACAACATGTGTGGATGATTGGACCCGAGCTGATCTGAGGCAACAAGAAGATGCCCCTGATGAATTTGAAGACTTGTTCGATAATGCATCTGCAAGTGCAAGCGGAACTCGAGCTGAAGGATCAACAGACACTGATGATAATTGATAATTAAATAATTGTAAAATTACAATGGGAAAATATCATTAAAATATAATGGAACTACGTGAGCTTTGATTCCTCTCACCCCTGGAGGATATTTAGACAACTTAAGTTTTTAAAAATTTAAGTTCAAGCTCTTTAATTTAATAATTTTTTTTTAATTTTTTAGATATGAATTTTATTTGTAATTTAATGTAATTATGTAATGTAAGTTTATTATATAAATTCAAATTCATAATTTTAAATTATATTAATTTCTCAATCTCAATTTTTTATTTTCAATAAAGCAAAAAAGAAAACTGAATGGAACCGGAATCGAAACCGAACGGTTCGGTTTCGGTTATGATTCCGATTCCGATTCCACACTCGTGGAACCGGGAACAGTCCGGTCCGATTTCGGTTCGGAACCGAACCGAACCGTCGGCCGGGTCTACTTCCAGTGACATAAATTTCCTCGCCTAATTCAGCGCCGCGACATAGTCGGGTACCTCTTAGATCAATAAGTGGGACCTTAATTTCCCGACCTGAAAGCTCATTTAAAGCTCTCCAACGCCTCCAAGGACTCATACGCCCCGACCTCCAATACCAAGTTGTGGTATCTGTCGATGAAACTTTTCAGCGATCTCTTTGCTTCATCATCCTTAACGATCCAATCATCTTCCTGGGTACGCATGCTCCTTTAAAGTGGCGCATGAAAGACTTTCTTAAATGTGAAAAATTACTGATGCTTATTGAAGTCAGATTTCAGAACCAAGGTCAGAGGGAACACCTTGTAAACTGCCCATCCAACCACCTCTTAGATTTCCATTAGTATAATAAATTTTTCAATATGAGATCAATGATATGTGTTACTCTTGAAGATGTCCATCTCGGGTATAGTGAATCTCATTGGGAACTCCGCCTCAGTACTTCTTTAGTAAATTGAGAGGCTGCCTCCATATCTCGATCATCTGAAGCACCACCTTGTGTGTTCTCCTCTCATTTCTTCATCTTTTTTCCAAAACCATTCTCTCATCTGGCTTTCGGTATTCTCTTCCCCTCGACTAATAGATTCTTCATACTCGCCTCTTAGGTGTGGTATCTCCCATTCCTGGTAGCTTTACGCTCCCATTTCGGATATTGTCTTAACTCGTTTTCCCCAAAACACAGACTGATTTCAGAAGATTCTGGGTTTTCCTACCGTCTTCCTCCTCTCATTGCTCCTCTGGAAGTGCGGCATCAACCACGACTACTGACCTTAGCTTGCGAGCATTCATTCTCCCCATTTCTTGATTTCCTTCCATACCAGCTACCCTTTTTCCGTTAGCAATCTCTTCCATTTTACTGGGGCCTCTCTGATCTTGCTCCCCTGTCCCCTTCTTCAACTTCTCTATTTTCTCCATCATGGTTTTCATAAAGGCTTGCGTCACCTGTTTTTCCTTTCGTGCATTCTCCAATTCTAATCGTAGATTTTCTTCCATCTTTTCCATCAACTCTGCCATCAAAGTCTCCAAAGCTCTATGGCTTGTTGTCTCATGCCATCGTCTTAGTGTATTTGTACTTTTTGTACTGCTCCCCACAGACGGCGCCAACAATTGACGGTTGTTTTTCATTCCAAGGGAAATTTTGGAAATCTACCCATCGAACAAACCTCCTCCAAACAGTAAATTTTTTTGGTTAGTAGGGAACCCAAAACAAACTTAGCAAGCAAACAAGAAAACCACAGAGATTTATATGGTTCGGCGGAGAGTGGCTCTAACCTACGTCATCGGGAGGAAAAATGAGGGGGTGTGTTTGTATTACTTTCATGGTCACAAACAACCACGTTCACAAATATCTCAAGGGTAGGGTTTCGACCAACTCTATTTCTCTCTATATTACTAGTTTGGAAGCCCTTGTTTTATTTTACAAGTAATCAAATGTGAAAATTGCTAACCCTTGAACTTATGGCTTCCACCTCTTTATATAGGCTTCCAAATTTACCATTCCACCAACCCATGACGTCAGCTCATGTCACCTTGTCATCGTCGTCCATGATCCTTTTCCCCAACCACTCTGTAAACAATTGATGTGGCCTTTGACTCAACCACCTTCTATCAACAGAAGCCCATCACTCTAACCTTTTGGCTACTCCTATACATTCTTTCGACGTGACAACCTGTGGTTCAACCACTCCAATACTGTTCCATCTGGCAGAGTCATTTCCCAATGCGAGCCTTTGACTTACACCTGTCACATCAATCTTCTAGAAGCCCAAACTTTCAAGTAGGGCATACGTCATATGCCTGTAAGTATAAGATATCGCGGCCTCAACCTTGGTCTCCGGGTCGGTATGCCGAGGTGAATGGTGTTGGTCAAATCTTCATTTCTTCAGCTAGGTCGGGTTGGCAAGTTTGGACCACTTCGGGTCGGCCTCCACTAATACTCAAATGCTGCCAAATCTAGTACTTCTTCTTCATGTTCGATCAGTATCTCAACTTCACTTCATCGGCAGGTACTGCCCTCGGTAAGACCCTCTCATTCAATGGAATCAGATCCTTCATCGACTTCTGTCTCTCTGAACCCCCTTCATTCTCATGGCCAAGTAAAAAATCTCAAACTACCATTCCTCGATATTCAAACTTTCTAAACCTCAACTTAATTTCTGGCATGATGTTTCACTGCATTTATTTTTACAGAGAGAGGAGTAGTGTAGCTGATTGTTTGGTGAGTGAACTCGGTGGAATTCGCCTCCAGAGGGTAAATGAAAAATATATTTTTTGAGAATACTTGGTGTTTATCCAAATATTATTTTACTTCATTCTGCTTATGATTTGATAAACAACTGTCCTCTGCCTATAGATAACCTCCTTTTTTTTTTTAAACAAAAAATAATAATAATAAATCTTTTAGGCATTTATACACAAAAAATATCAAACCACTAGATTTTTGGTTTTGAGAAAATTTTAAATTAAAGCAATAATTAACTTTTCCCTTGACATGAAATCAATTTTATATAAACCAACCAAAAAAAAAAAACTCAATAATTGTTTATAGGTTTCCACTGTCTCTCTTTTCTGTTATCATGGGACCCTGCCAGCTCACTAAAACGCATAACTTATGTTTTAAGCAGCGAAAGGTCAAGTACTTGGAATATATAAGAATAACGGGCATTATTTTATGAGTCCAAAAACTAACATATGAGAGATTATGAACACGTATGTCTATAATGTGGATAATAAAAAAAAATTAAAATTAGATTTATTTGAAGAAATTCAGATTTCTAATTATTGGTAAAAATAATTATAAAATTATCATAATATTTCTCTATTTATTTTATTGAATGCTTGATGAGTTTTAAATTGTCAACATGACTAATATTCCTAATAAAACTAAATAATTAACATATAACATCTCATCTCTTAATTTTAAATTGAGATAACATACCTAATCTCATTATATTTTGAATTAGTTATTTATTATCTTAACTTCTAATAATCAAAAGACAAATAACAAAAATAAATAAAATAAAGAAATCGTAATATGATATCACTTAAATCCTGACAAAAAAAATAAATTTCAATTCAATGTTATTTGTGTAAAAGGAAAAACAGTTGTATATTTTTTAGAGAGACTAAAATATATTATATACAATTACTTGAAGTATGAATATCATTAAAATATCACAAAAAATATCCTATGAAATAGAAAAAGTTGAGAGTGGATATTGTTGGAGATGATTTTGATCAATATCCTAAAGAAATTCCTTGCCAAAGCGTGAGGATTATATCTTATCAAATTGTTTATTTGTTTTTACTAAATTTTAATTTTAAAACTAAATATCCCTTAAAATATACAGTATTTCATGAAATAAATTATAAATTATTGATTTAAAAATCTTAAACATTAAAATAAATATTATTGTCGATATATTTTAAGTGAAAAAGGGATCAAAATATCAATTATATTCATAAGAGATTGATGATATTAGAACAATATTATTCAAACACGTGTACCTCCTTCATCTCAATTATAAATTACAACATGTAAAAATTACATGCATTTAAAATTCATACCTATAAATCTTATTAAGAAATCTTCCTCAAATTCGGACTTTCGCAAGGTCGAAATCATCCCCAAAATTATTATGTCGTACATATTACATATCCTTTACCATTTTTTTTCTGCTGTGATCTCTGATCACTGAAAAATATTTTGTGAGGAAAAATAAATACTTTATATTATTACTTGAATAGAATTTATAAGTATTACAAAACTTGTTAAAAAAATCCTCACGCACTAACTACACTCTCTAAGCTCTCTTACTTGAAGCTTACACTCTAAGCTTTCTTGAAGCCTACTTGTTGGGGATGATTTGAGCTCTCAATTAGCTCTCAATTTATAGCCAAAATAATGGCTCAAATGTCAACAATTGAATAGTTTCCACCTAAAGTTATTTTGTAAGTTTGCTTATTTTTCAAACTCTACCTAAAGGTGGTTTGGATGCTTGCATGGTGGTTGACAATGCATGCCACCATGCATGCAGCTGGACTCAACAATTCTCAACCTTCAGCTGCGTCCAAAACGAATGTCATCTCACATCTATCCCGGCCATATCTCTACACAGCTATGGCTTGTTTCGATTAGCCATTTTTGTTGACATGTCGGCTGTGTCTCTGCACAACACACTTCACTGTGTCTCTGCATAGCACAGTTTCGCTGCCATGTTTCTTCACCCATTTATTCCTCAGTGCCTTCTTGCATTGTGGGAAATTCTCTAGCTCCCCCTCATCAGTGAGAAGAATATATTCGGATCTCGGATATTTGGTTTATGGAATCCTGCCTCGCTCAGATCTTCTTGTCTGAGGTCCACTAGTTTTAGGAGATATGTCATCATCCAAATCTATGGGTGATCATGTAACTTCTAGTGGAGCGGGTTTCGGTTCCCCCTGCTAAACATTCTCTTTTGTAATCTCCGATGAAACGAGTTGTGTCTCTCTCTGCTCAACATCTTCATTTGCCTCATCTCGTTGTGCACCCTATATGTAGCTAATTGTGCTGGTGTTGGGTTTGGATTTCTATCAGCATTGGAATTGAAAGACATCTTGGGCTTTTCAATGTCCTCAATTGTCTGGTCTTCAGGAAACTCTACATCATGATTTCTGATGACTATCTTTTCCTTCGGATCCCATAGTATGTATCCAAATTCTTCATCTCTATAGCGTAGGAATAGACCCGGCCACGGTTCCGGTTCCGAGCCGGAACCGAACCGGACCGGAACCGAACCGGTTGGAACCGGACGGTTCCGGTTCCAACCGGTTCTGGTTCTGGTTCCGGTTCCAGAATCTTGAATGATCGGTTCGGTTGGGGTTCCACCCCAACGCGAACCGGTCAGAACCGTTTCGGTTCCGGTTGGAACCGTAGGGTTCCAATAGGAACCGTAGGGTTCCAATAGGAACCGTACCTTCCCCAACGGCTTCGGTTCCGATTGGAACCTGACCTAATAAAAAAAATTGGCCCTAACGGCCATAAAAAAATGAAATAGTAAATTACTAATATATCCCTAATAACGGTAATAAAACGGTTATATTTAAGGGCATTTTTGATATCAAAAAAATTCTAGAACTCTATAAATATGATTCATTTTTCATTATTTCAACACACCAATTTCTCAACTCTCTCAATTCCTACAATTCTCTTATTCTCAATCTCAAATCTCAATTAGTTATTATTATTCTCAATTTTCTTATTCTTCTTACTTATTTCTTAAAAAAAAAAATGGCAAGCTCATCTGAGAACATAATGTCAAATATGCCAACCCAAGAGAGCGGCCCTAGTGTCGGTGCACAATCACGGAGAAGAGAAGTTAAGGCTCGTTCCTCGGATATTTTCAAAATTCATTTTCATTTAGACCGCCAAGACGATGATACTTCAAGAGCAATTTGCAACCATTGTGGGGTTTCCTACAAATTTTCTAGTGGATACGACAATGTGATCAAGCACCTGGAAATACATCATGCGGTTGAACTTGGAATTGATACGACGCAAACTCAAATGGCCAGGTACGCATCATCTAGTAGAGGTACGAGTGCTGTAGATTTATTTAAATATTCTGATGTAAAAAATAGAGAAGAATTTGTGAAATTAACTTGTATGACACATCTTTCTTTAAGCTTTGGTGAAAAACTTCATTTTACTAATTATGTGCATATTGGCAGCACATATTTCCACCGTTGCAGTTGAGCAAGCCTTCAGCTTGGGAGGTAATATATTAGAAGCTAGACGATCTTCATTACATCCAAGCACTCTAGAAGCAACAGCTTGTGTGGATAATTGGACTCGAGCTGATCTGAGACAACAAGAAGATGCCCCCGATGATTTCGAAGACTTGTTCGATAATGCATCTGCAACAACAAGTGCAAGTGGAACTGGAGCTGAAGGATCAACTGATAATGATGATTAATAATTACAAAATTGTAAATTTACAAAGGGGAAATATCTTAAAATGTTAATGGAACTACATGAGCTTTGATTCCTCTCACCCCTGGAGGATACGTAGGCAACTTAAATTTTTTAAAATTTAAGTTCAAGCTCTTCAATTTAATAATTTTATTTATTTATTAAATTAATGTAATTTATTTTAATTTATTTTCGAAATTTAAAAAAAAAAGGTTCAAACCGAACCGGAACCGGAACCGAATCGGTCGGTTCTGGTTCGGTTTAAGGTTCTGGTTCCACTTAAGTATGGAATCGGAAACCGGCCGGTTGGGTTCGGTTCCAAACCGGAACCGAACCGCCAGCCAGGTCTACGTAGGAATATACATAGAGTAGTCATTGTATCGAACTTCTACCTAAGCTCATTGGATACATGCGTAACGGCTAAACAACCGAATACTCTAAGGTGAGAGTATGATGGATTCTTACCAGACCATACTTTATTTGGAATATCAAATTCCAACGGTACAGATGGTGATATGTTGATCAGGTAGCAAGTGATACGAACAGCTTCTCCTTAGAATGGCTTTGACAGCTTAGCCATACTGATCATGCTTCTGACTTTCTCTATAATAGTGCGGTTCATTCTTTCAGGTACAACATTATGATGTGGGGTGCGTGAAACATTTCTCTCATATCGAATGTCGTGTCTCCTACAGTAGGCATCGAACTCTCTGGAACTGTACTCACCTCCATCGTCTATGTGGAGGCACTTCATCTTCTTCCCTGTTTCACGCTCTACCATGGTGTGGAACAACTTGAACTGATCCATGACCTGATTCTTTGTCTTAAGGAAATACACCCACACTTTCCAAGAAGCATCATCAATGAAAGTCAAAAATATTTGTTACCGTCTAATAAATCAACCTCCAAGTGACCACAAACATCAGAATGCATCAGACTGAGCAACTCTAATTTTCTCTTCAAAGAGATTTAAACAAGAATATGTGTTGCTTACCAAAGAAATAATGGTTGCAAGGATCTAGTGCAGCATCCTTGGTAAGTTTCTTCTTGGTCAGGGTAGACAATCCTCTCTTACTAATGTGACCTACTCTCTAGTTCCACAGATTTTGAGAAGCCTATTTTTTTAATGATATTGAGGTTGTCTGCACAAATCTTCACATGAGTCTTGTATAGTGTGCCACATATTGGGGTTTTATAAGGAATTACAGGGTTAGCACAGCGGAACGCCGAAAATTAGAATTTCCGATTTCAAAATTTTTTCTTGGAACAATTAATTAAACATATTTATTTAATTAACCAATACTTAAAATCTGAAATTTTAACCCAAGAAATTATATTTCCTTTAATTACCGAATTACCCACAAGTTTTGTAATTTGATCATTTTAGTCCTAAAACTGTCAAATATAATTTTAGATAATTCTAAATTAGTTCTAAAATGATTTTTAACATGTGCAACACATCAAATCAGAAATTACAACAAGATCCCCACAATATTCCAAGAATACCGAGAGGGTCTCCAAGTTTCAATTAATTACGATTTGGCCCCAAATATTCAAAACATGTCAAGATCAAATCCAATCAATCCAAAATTTGATATACATCATAATATGCAACACATATGAAAAGCCCCAAAATTGGATTAGGTTTAGAACCATAATTTCACAAATTACACCAATTTCACAATTTACACAAAATTGATTTAATTTAATGCTTTAATCAATTCAATAATTCACCAAACAAGTCTCACCACTTGAAATAACTTAAAAACAATTTTAGGTTATAATTGAGTGTAATTAAAACTCTAGAATGACAACTTTAATCACTAATTAATCAAATAAGCTTAATTACACCTAATTAGCTTATTAGTTAATCTAACGTGCAAAACACCTCCAACAAGCTTCAAACACATTTAATTACAAACTCAAAGAGTAGATACATCAACATAGCAACACAAATTGAAGCTAAGATTAAAAGAAACAATTTCCATGTAGAAGAAAGTATGGAAATACTTACAAAATACCAACTTTTAGTCTTTGTTTTCTTTCTTTTCTTCCACCTTTTCTCTCAACTCTCTTTGTAAATATTTGTTTAACTTGTGTTAGTAATGAAAAATGAAAACAAAAATAATTTATATGTGTTTCCTTGTCATGGTCGAAAGTCATGAACAAAAACAATAAATTTTGCATTTTGTATTTCATTTCCATTGGTCCAAGTTTACTTGATAAAGATAACACTTATCTTATATATAAAATAAACTTACAAGTGAGCCAATAAAAAAATGTAATTCTTATAACAATAATCATGTAAAAGATATTTTGTAATTTAATTAACTTAATTACTTACCATTTAAATAATTAAATATAAATATCCTAATATATATATTATATTTACATTAAATATTCAAATATATATATTTGAATGATATATGTCAAATATCACAATTTGATATTTAATTAATGTGTATTTAATAAAATCAAGTATTAAATACAAATACACATTAATTCAGAAATGATTTAGATTCTGATTGCATGTATTTTTTGTTTAACCGTTAAACGAATTATAAATAATCAGTATTATTCATAAAAAAGTTACCATAGTACTCTACGAGTATATTTCATTAGTGAGACTCTCTAAGTTTAGGTATATCTGTCACAAATTCAAATTTCGTGACCATAATTCATCCACCCGTAAATTATGACGAACACGGATAAACTCTCTGAACCATACAGGTCGAGGTCACTGCATACGTATAATCCCTCCGTCACAGGTATCCGGATTATTCCAGAGATATAGATGTAAACGTCAAATCTCTATAGATATAATCATGTCGACGTTTCTATTAGCAATCCCATAAAAACACTTAGAACTAATTTCTACAGTGTACCACGGGCCCATGGATTCAACAGATTGCTAATTCCATATTGAATACCTATGCTCTGTACACAGAACTAACGGATCATTTCTTGATAAACACAGGATATCCTGAGCATCAGTCCACACCCAACGAACATGCGGAGGTCTGATCTAAATAGATTGGCACTACAACAAAATTGACTTTTAGTGGCGAAAATTTTCGCCACTAAAAGCTATAATTTCGCCACTAAAACTATTAGTGGCGAAATATAATTTCGCCACTATTTCGTCACTAAAAGTGCGACACAAAATGTATTAGTGGCGAAATTTTAATTCGCCACTAAAAGTATAATATAACAGTCATTTTAAAAACAGCTACAGATTCATGTTTATAGAGAAGCACATTATCAAAGCATTGTAGTGTATGTCCTATAGGGGAGAAAATGAGCACTGCTATTATAAGAAAGGATATCAAGAAGTCAACACTAGACACGTACCTCAATAGTTGTAATTGGAAGCAACTCCGAACCATTATCAGTTTCAAAGTTTATTCATGTCTCCCGCAGCTTTGTTGTTATATCTGTGTAGTTCTCTGATGAACTTACAACTTTGTAATACCTAACAGAAAAAACAATGAACGGTTAGAACATTCTAAGGTCAAAGTATATCTCTTGCTTCCAATTTGAAGTGAAGGACCTGTAGAACTTATGTACACATAGTTTACCCCCAATTTTATATAATATACCCCAGATTATCCTATAGTAAAGCAGTAATCCTTTTATATTTATAACTCGAGCACGTCTAAACTCGAACATAACAGATCCTGGATCTGCCATTTTCCCTCCACAGTCCTTCACTACTGTTCTTACAGCTGCCACAGATCGGGTAATTTTATTTGTAAGGACCTCAACTACCATACTAACTCCACCATACCCATAAACCTGAAAATAGTAGAATTACTTTACTTGAAGAGCCAACATAACGCTCATGTATCCATATCATGAAACAAAATACCAAGAAGATTTAACTGAAATAACACCATCACTCAACCACGGCGGCAACAAGATAAAAAAAGTGTTGATTGTATCAGAACCAACCTCATATACTTTCTCAATGAAAGCTTCTTGTCCCTTCTCGGAAGCTCTCTTAATGTTGCGCTCCACAATATCTTTAGGTATATCCAGCTGCTTAGCTTTCTCAAGAACTGCAGCCAAAACCGTATTTGATGTTGGATTTGGACCACCTTTCTTTACACTGGATAAATCGTTTCAAACACAACAATCTAGTAATTCAGTTCCTACGTTCCATAATTAGCGATACTCAATAATCTATGGCGACTAACTTACGCAGATATGACTTCCTTTCCCATCCTCGAATACAGTTTTGCCTTCTTTGCATCTTGAGCCCCCTGCATTAAAGCATATAAAGAAACCACTGTAAGACACAAACAAAAAATGTCTTCCAAAATCTAGATATAACGCTTATTCCCAAATCAAACATATCCTCTGCAAGGGCAAAACAAACACCAGTTGAATATAATTTGATTCAGGCATTTTATCAAACAGGTAGCCTTCAAGTGAATTTACAAATCATAAACCAATTATGACAAATGAATAACAAGTAAAGCAATATAAAAAGTAAGAAAGAAAAGAATAATTACAAGCAAAAACACGAGTTCACAGAGAAAGTGTGTAAAAAATAGACCTTTTGGCCGGAAATTTTGCTGGAACGCCTGCCCATACAAACAGGAGCGAATGTCCGTACAGTCCTCACTTGATAATTACAGTGTTTCACTTCGTATAACGGTATCCACGACGATATTGACGTTGCTGATGATGGCAAAATATTCCGATTAGGCAGCCCGTGTTTTGAGAGTGCAAATGAATCATTCTAAGAGCATTTTGAGTTTGAGATTCTGTGAAAAATTCCACCTACTGCTCTCGTTGACCACATGTTTTTTGCGTTAGTTTTTGCACGCTGTATTTTCCGAGTTCGTGTCCAAGTGCCGATATCGTTCTAAGATGCACGCAAAAATGTATGCTTTGATGAAGAAGTGGAGTGAAATTGGGTCTTTGTTTTTTTTTTTATGAAGGGGAAAAATGAAGGGTTAGGGTTTTGTAAGAGGATAGATTATGTTCAAAATGGGTCTGTAAAAAAATTTGTAGTGAAGAAGAGGGAAAAATTGGAGGGGCGCCATTTTTTTAGGTTACTTTTAGTGGCGAATTTAATTTTTTCGCCACTCAAAGTTTAATTTTTAGTGGTTTTCGCCACTAATTTCGCCACTAAAATAATTTTTAGTGGCGAAATTATATTTCACCATTAAAAGTAGTTTTTAGTGGCGAAATTTATTTCCCCACTAAATTTTCGTCATTAAAAAATAGTTTTGTTGTAGTGTGGTGACGTGACTGCCATCTAAGTGTGAATGATAACTCATATATCCACAGTGGTATCTCAAGTCAAAGAATCACTATGCTCACTCAACCTGAAAAAGATTCCTATTGACGCTGATGTACCATCCATTAAGAATTTTCGGTGAGTCGTTCAGTGTTTATCCACTATAAACACCTACACATCTATACGAGTCTCCAAGACTCATGGTTCATTGAGAAACCATCGGAATCTAAGATTCCAATATACGATAGGTACCAGTCTCAACGGGTTTACTATACTGACCAATTAGTGTAAACCTTGACGAAAAACTGTTTAAGAATGACAACGTCATGATACAACTCAATGTCAGTTGCGACGCTTTTGCAACAATATCATTACTAATCATTCTAAGGTCTGTTACGTCTTTACCATATTGTAGGCACTGCATTTTTACACATAAGGCCCGATGATGAGTCTCGTACGGAGGCACTACTCTTTAAGTTACGGAAGCCGCGGGAAACAAACGTCGAAAGGGAAAAGTCAGAAATCAATATCTTGTTGGACTAAATTCGTTTGCTTAGCTGTGGGTTCGCTCGTTGGACCTCTATTTTAAAACACATCATTGGCCCAAAACCCCCGCAACACACACCAAGCCCACCAAAAAGAACCAAACCCACACCCAAATCCCCTTAGCCCACGCCCAAGCCCATTAAAACACATCCAAAATAATAAATCCACACATTAAACACATGTTGAAATCTAAATAAATCACCTTCCCGAATTAAAAGAATCAAATCAAATCATATAAATCACATTCATAATCCAATTAAATCACATTCCTAAACTAAATAAAATAAAATCAGATAAAATCAATTTACCTTCATAAAATGAAGAGATCTTTTACTTATGATACACAAATTAAATATCCCCATAATTACACAATATTCTTTCCCTATTCGCATAAGGATAACCCCAACCATTGCCTATAAAAAGAAGCATAAACCAACTCTTCACTCCCCTAGCTCATTCCCACGTCCCCTTACAACTCTAAGCCCTAAAAACAACACCAAATCTGTACGGCATCACAGCCCCTCCCTCACGTCCCACAAAGCAGCAAACCCTCACAAACCCTTTACGCAATAACACTCAACAAGCCCTCCATTCAACGCACCAAACACCTCACCACAGCAGCCTTTATTCACCCCTAAAGACCCATCACACAGCCCTCAACTTCACGCCCAAAGACCCCTCACAGCAGCCCTCAACTTCACACCCAAAGAGCCCTCACAGTAGCCACAATTCACGCCTAATAACAGCCCCCCACATCAGCCTTTATTCACGCATAAAACACCCCCACAACGGTTTTTACTCACGAACAAAACAGTCCCCAAATTAGCCCCCTAAACTACCGAAAAACACCCATGAACTGCACCCTGAAACTACCAAAACTGCACTGCCTGAAACCACCAAAATTGCACTGTCATGACCACCAAAAATAGTCCCTAAAATCTGCCCATTTATCACTGAAATTCTGCCCTGAAACATAGCCCAAATACCGCAAAAAACAGTGAGCAAACAGCAGCCCAAAACAGCGAGGCAACGAAGGAAAACAACGACCCTGTAAATCGGAAAAGTTGCGGAGCACCAACCCTTCCGAAAACCGCGTAGCGCACTTCCAAGGGACGACTTAAGAGGTTAGACCTGAGAGCACCTTTTATTTATTTCCGTTCTTTTTTTTTTGTTATTTATCGTTATTTCTTCGCATGCGTATTATAGATTCATGTAATTTGTGGCCATGGGATGAATGAAATATGTGTTATATCTTGCGGTATATCGTATGGAAACCATGACGTAAATTTCGTAGCCGAATCCGAATGGACGGTAGTGCGGTCTGTACTCGAGATACAATGCCACGTACCGCTTGAGAAACACACATATTTCGTGTCATCCAATCTTATGTTTATTTGTTATTTATTCGAAATAGTATGTTATTTTTATGCATGATTAGGTTGTTTAGTATGTTATTTTTATGCATGATTTGTTGATTATTTCCAAGCATGAATTAGTATTTCTTTTGCATTAGGAACTTAATTATGTCTCTTCTACATTTATGTTTAGATTGTTATTTATTTACATTACCATGCTAATCGATTAATGTATTCATGAGATTGTGTGCTTGCCGTTATTCCGACTTACTTTTATGCATGCAAACTTAGATATAGGTTATATGCAAACTTAGATGTAGGTCATATGCGAACTTAGATGTAGGTTATTCTTGCGTAGACTCGGTTATATTATTACATAAATCCATTCATTACAAGCGGCATAAGTAAGGGACCATTCTGAACCCAACGTTTTGAGGTCTTCCCTTGTGAGGGGTGAGTGCGGCCTTAAATCATTTCCCAGTTCACGCTGGGTGGCGACTCCATTTTATTTCTTCTCCGGTTTAGTCCCCCGCGGGCTACTCCGTATTCCCAATCGGGCCGCGAGCCTGGAACAGCATCACCGATTTCGGTGTCATACAGTCTGGCGACTCCACTGAGGATAGAGAATCAGCCCCGAAATAATGCCTTGTAATGTTTGTGATTTTTTGTTTAATTAACCGTATCTACAGTGGGTTTAAGGGATTTAATCAAAGGCACTATTAAAGCTAGGTAATGGTTTGTTGTCTTCCTTCATTCACTACCTTTCTATAAGGAAAAGTTGTGAAGGCACCTGGATAATCATTTACCCGAGGCTTACCGTGATGGACTAAATTGGAGGACCTATTGTTTATTCCTGTCACCAAGGCGATAAGAGCCTAAGAGGGTAGGGTATTTAAGAGAGTTCGCTTCACCCTCTCTCTGGGGAATCTTCAATAGGAAATCCATTTGACGGTCAGTCATGCACCATAACTCGTTGGCATGTACCTTAAAGTATAAAAAAAGGTGCGCTCACTTGGTCACTCGAACCCTTGAGTGGGGAGTCCTAGTTGTGGGCAATCCTTCGCCAGCGGGAGCCTTTGTCTATACCCCCATAAACCCACATGTGAACTGTAGTTGTAAGACCGATAGAAAACACCCATTTATGTTTACTTTTGGGATCATCGTCATTTGGGTTCAGTTGGACCTTTTTTCATGAGGTATGGGCTTGTTGGGCCATTTAAACTAGGACGGGTTCGTGCCTTATGAAAATTGGGCGAAAAGCTTCTAAAATGCCAATGGGCCATTTTATGTTTAGGCCCCTCATCATTTGAAGTTGTTTAGCCATGTTATCACAAAAGTGTAAACCTGTTGGGCCTTTTCAACTGGGACAAGTTTGCACCACGCAATAGTATGGTTGAATGCTTTGGAATGATAATGGGCCGACTTATATATTTCATGCATCGTACACATACATGCTAACATAAAGTTTTAAAAGACACCATAGATACCCGTTGGGTTAGGGAAGAGGGAAGACTCGTCAAAAGGCCGTCAGTAAACATGAGCGAATCAGAGAACGAGGTATCCCGTATGAATCAGCTGGAAACAAGTCTCACTAAGGTTACCGAGCAACTGCAAACTTTGACTGCCGCTATGGCTAATATGGTTGTGCCCCGTGCTGGTGGAGGCTCTGCGAATGTGAGGCGTGAAGAGCCTCCAAACAGGTTGAGTGATTATATCCCTATTTTCGATGATAATGTGGCTGAGTATGCCTCAAGAACGATAGCTGGGTCCCAGGCTGAATTGCGGAAACTCTGGGATCAGGTAGAATCGGTTACCCACAAGATGAGGGGTAAACATGAAGATTTGCTATACTATGAGGCGATGACTTTTGAGGAGCAGCTGTCGGCTCAGTTCAAGATGCCTGACATAGCCAAGTTCAATGGGAACGGGGATCCGAGGGTCCATCTTTGACAATATGTTTCTATGATGAGTTCAGTGGGCCTGTCGTAGCGTCAGGTTTAGAAGATGTTCGGGATGTCGCTTGAGAGAGCACCCGTGGTATGGTATCATGGCCTTGAGAGGAAGGTCAATGATGATTGGAGAGCATTGGCAGAGGCCTTTCTGAACCAGTATGTCACAGATTTGGAGATCGACTTGTCACTTCGCGACTTGGAGAATACCAAACAGAAGCCGGAGGAGAGCTTCAAGGATTATGTAGATCGCTGGAGAAGCCAGCTTCTGAAGATGCAGACTCGGCTCTCGGAGAAGGATCAGATCAAAATGATCATCAAGGGCACCAAGCTCTCTATTTATGCAAGCTAAGGAGGATGACCTCTATGATTACTGATTTTCGACAGTTGAGGGAGACTGTCATGGACATCGACGAAGAAGCAAGCAGAAAAGACAGGATAGCCATTCAGAAGTTGGCTTCCCAATATGTGATTTTGAAGGAGAACTATACAAGAGACAAGCAAATGGCATTCAGCTGAAGTGGTTAAGAAAAGAAGAGGCTCAGAAGGCAATGGAAGAAGTACATGCCGGAGTATGTGGACCGCACATGAATGGGTTGAATTTATCTCGTAAGATAGTAAGACAAGGCTTTTACTGGTCGACCATGGAAGCTGACTGCGTGAAGTTAGTAAAGCATTGTCACAATTGCCAAGCACACGGTAACTTGAATCATCTGCCGCACACAGAGTTGCACGGGCTGTCAGAGCCGTGGCCTTTCTCAACATGGGAATTGTCATGATCGGAGAAATTCGACCGCATGCATCGAATGGACATCACTTCATAGTAGTAACAATAGACTACTTTTCAAAATGGGTGGAAGCCGAGTCATTTCGCAAAGTCACAACAAAGCAGATGGTAAAATTCATAGTCCGGAACATCATTTGTCGATATGGGATGCCGCATCACGTAAGTAACAGACAACGGAGTCCAGTTTCAAGGAGAAACAAAGGCAATGCAACATAGGTATGGGATAGGACATCATAAGTCGTCACCTTACCGACCAAAAGTGAATGGGGCAGTCGAGGCAGCCAATAAGACAATAAAGAAGATGTTAGCCAAAATGACGGAGAGCTACAAAGATTGGGCTGATAAGTTACCGTACGCTCTGTGGAGGTACAGAACTTCTGCGATAACCGCAACAGGAGCCACGCCTTACTCTTTGGTCTATGGAATGGAAACAGTACTGCCGGTGGAAGTTGAGATACAGTCGATGCGGGTATTAACAGAAGCAGAGTTGCCTGAACAAGAATGGGCCTCACAGAGATTTGAACAGTTAGAATTACTGGATGAGAAGAGAATGAAGTCTTTATGTCATATTCAGTTATACCAGAAGAGGTTGGCTCGAGCATTCAACAAGAAGGTGCGTCCTACTAAATAAAAAAAGGTGATCTGGTACTTAAGCAGTCGAAGCCGTCAATGACATACCCCGAGGGGAAAGTTCAGACCCAACTGGGAAGGACCCTACATAGTCTAGAAAGTAATGAGAAATGGGGCAGTGAGACTGTCAGATTTAGAAGGGAATGAGTTCACCGAGCCGATCAACGTAGACAGATTGAAGCTGTATTTTGCCTGAAAAAAAGAAGACCGAGCAGTCACTCGAGGAACCGGCAGAAGACCTAACCCAACGGAATAGGAAATTCATTCATGCATGCATGCATACATGTAATGTATTTGCATTCCTTTTTGTGTTTGTTCTGTTTTGTAATCATTGGTTTCAAAGAAGAAGAAGAGAAAACGGCAAAGACAAGCCAACCAGAAGCAGCAACAGTACAGTATCATCAGTTTCAGGAATAAATCAGCATCAGTTTCAGGAATAAATCAGAGTCAGTTTCGGGAAGGAATCCCAGGGTTGAGGCCCATATCAGTATAAGTTTCGGGAATGGATCCCAGGGGGCGAAGCCCACATTATCAGCGGTTAAAAGGAAGAATTCCGTGGAGTGAATGAGTGAAAAGAGAGAGAGAGAGAGAGAGAGAGAGAGAGAGAGAGAGAGAGAGAGAGAGAGAGAGAGAAGTCCTCGATAGTGAAGCATATGTCCGGTGATGAAACTGTTTGCTGTAAGGTGAAACCATAGAAACGATAAGTGCGAGATGTGCTCTCATCCGGTATTCTGAGTAGTTGATCTCGGCTAGACTCGCGAGCACTTGATTACGAGATCTTAGCAGTAGAAGCCTGAATAGTCGGCGAGATGACTAGTTGAAGAGATGGCGGATCAGTGAATGACCGTTTGCCTAGATGTCTATCCTGGTTTACTTATGTTACGATATGTGATATGGTGGGAAACGGAGAAAAAGTCTCTGGAAAGAAAAAGAAAAATAGACCACCTATAACCGATAAGCATGAAGCTACCCATGGGCGAGTATTAGGACCACCATCAGGAGAAATATTACCTTAAAGGAAGGTGTGTCGAAAAAAGAGAAAGAAAGAAAAAAGAAAGAAAGAAAAGAGAAAAAGAAAAGAGAAAAAAGAAAAAAAGAAGTTCAAAAAAAGAGACGAAAGAAAAAAAGAAGAAAACCATATCATGTTGAGTACGAAGAAGTAATCACAGAGTATGATCAAGACATCTCGGTTGGTTACCCACTGATCCAATTCTCCGAGACAAAATCATCGAGTTGGCTTACTTAAGGATTAAGTTGCGAAAGAGCCTTGGCGCACACACACTAGGAGTCTAGTTCAGATCACTCATGCAGACGATCGGATTTGGGTGTATTAAATACTTTGAAGGTTCTCTGGTTTCAACACGAAGCATCCGTTGTGGATGAAAAAAATGATAAAGCCATCAGGATTATCTCGTGAGAGGCAATACCGCATGTTGATATGCAACATCCACATCAGTATCACTTTGGGGGCCAGGCCCACATCAGTATCAGTTTGGGGGCGAGGACCACATAAGTATCAGCTTAGGAGCGAGGCCCACGTCAGTTTCAGTTTGGGGTCGAGGCCCGCATCAACATCAGTTTGGGGGACGAGGCCCACATCAGTATCAGTTTGGGGGCGAGGCCCACATCAGTATCAGTTTGGGGGCGAGGCCCACATCAACATCAGTTTGGGGTCGAGGCCCGCATCAATATCAGTTTTTGGGATGCGTCCCAAGGCCGAGGCCCACATCAGCAGTTCCGGGATGCGTCCCAAGGTCGAGGCCCACTGCATCACTCGCCGAGAATGGCACTCCGAGAATGGAGCACGGTTCAGGAATGAACAATCCGAGAATGGCACTCCGAGAATGGAGCACGGTTCGGGAATGAACAAGCCGGGAATGGTACGACGAGAATGGAGCACGGTTCGGGAATGAATAAGCCGGGAATGGCACTCCGAGAATGGAGCAAGGTTCGGGAAAGAATAAGCCGGGAATGGTACTCCGAGAATGGAGCAAGGTTCGAGAATAAACAAGCCGGGAATGGCACATCGAGAATGGAGCACGGTTCGGGAATGGACAACCCGGGAATGGCACTCAGAGAATGGAGCACGGTTCGGGAATTGACAAGCCGGGAATGACACTCCAAGAATAGAGCACGGTTCAGGAATGAACAAGCCGGGAATGGCACTCCAAGAATGGAGCAAGGTTCGAGAATGAACAAGCCGGAATGGCACTCCGAGAATGGAGTAAGGTTCGGGACTGAACAATGTTGTTTTTAGGTTGGTCCCAAGATCAATATAAGCATAGAAATTGAATGAATACGCAAAGAAGAGTGGCGGAAACACACTTACATTGAACGGCTTTGGATGTGATGATCAACAAAATTTTCTCCTTGTACTTTGATGGATTCGGCCAAGGCTTCTTTTGTTGATGAAGATGATCAAGCTCTAAGCTTTAAAGGATTCCAAGCTCTTAGTTCGGTTCCCTATCACCTTGTATAGATTCCTTGAATGTGCTAGCAAAATGGAAGAAAGAAAATGATTTCATTTTCCCTTGGAGAGCTCACGACAAAGCTAAAATGAGAGCGAGAAAGTTTTAGTTTTTTCAACTTTTGTTTTCTAAAAACAATAATAAAAAATCAATACCAAAATTTGGTATATCTTTCCAAAAGTCAACCACCATTTTTTGGCTCCAAAATGGCATTAAATGCCTACACTAACTCCTTTCATGAATAGTGACTGCATGTCACTCACCAAAAAGGTGAAGAGACATCTATCACTAAAGTGACAAGTGATGTGACCCGCGATGTGATTTGTGGCCGCACTTGATTCAAAATCGGAGTGGCGTCGCAAACACATTCTGGGCTCGGTTTCGTTAATTCCGAATTAACGAGTTTTCCGTTGCATCGTAATTAAATCAAATTTAATTAAATAATCATGCCTAGCAAAATTACTATTCACGTCGCTTGCGAATTAATTCTAAATCAATTCGTTAGGCCGAATTAAAATCCAATTTTAATTCCGCGTCGAAATCCAATTTTGTATAATATATCGAATATATTATTTTATCGATTAATTCCAAATTAATCGTTCTCTCTCTTCAAATAGTACTTTATCCCAGATAAAGTCTCTCCGCTATTAATCCAAGATTAATAAAGTTCGAATCATACGTCATCGGTGAATATTCGGGAAGCGACCCAAGAGATCCCTGGATATGTTGGCAGTAAATTCGGTCGTCGGACTATCCGAACACGTACGTACCTCGTACTATGTTCTTACCAATTTACGAGACAAGGTTGGCTTCTAGCAAAGCGCCATGCCTACCTAATTCTCCAAAAATATTCTTAATGGAATATACGATCTATGTCAGGCGTAGTATATGTAGTATTGCGTATCTCGTGATCCAGTATCGGATGTCACATGCAAGGCCTGGGGCTGGAATAGTGTCTGCCCCGTACGAAGCATATATCGGATCACTAGCAACTAGTCTCTTTATTATCGGATAATCATGACCTAGTCATATTATCCCGATGGTTGCAACCTTTTAGAGAACCAGTTATGTATCCATGTGTGACCATCATCTCCATATGACTGAAGTGATACTTCCATCTTGACATCACACTCAATACACTACGATTCTCAATAAACCCAGAAGAGGCGTACACAGAACCTGTTAAAGTCCTGGACGACCAAAACCAAAGCGTATTGATTGTCGCAAGTACTAGCGACGCAAGTCTTAGGTTAAGACCAAATACACCAACCCTGATACGGACTCCCATAGACACATAGTCATACTACAAATGGGATTTTGTGGGGTCTATCCAGAGCGAAGATGTTTTCCGTACCATCGGTAATACACAACCTCCTACCACACTTGCATAAATATCCAATACTTAAATATATGAGAACTATGCTGTTACGCTTCCATAACACGCACAAGTGCGATACTAGTCTATTCCGCATTATCGATGTCCAGTCTCGATAATACTACGACTAGGGATATTTAATGATTAAACCGTCGTGGATTGATACTGTCTCATATCATCTCAATCTGGAACTAATCATAAGGACTTTCATCATTCACACATTTAAGTAATCTAATTACGAAATGATAAAAGGTAATTTCCATTGCTACATAATTAATTTGTACAAAAACACAATGTCTTTTACAAATAGTGACGCTATGAGTCATAACTGTCTAACAAACGAGTCGGGAATGGCACTCCGAGAATAGAGCAAGGTTCGGGAATGAACAAGCCGGGAATGGCACTCCGAGAATGGAGCAAGGTTCGGGAATGGACCACATCACAGTAACGGTTCGGGAATGGACCACCTCACAGTAACGGTTCGGGAATGGACCACGTCACACTAACGGTTCGGGAATGAACCAGGGGTCGGAGCACCTCACCACCATATTAAATCAGTTCAAAGCAACCAGAAAGTCAAGCAACGGCTGGCGAGCCAGGTAAGTAAAAATGAATTGCATAACTTTGATAGGATTGTCATTGTCACACACTGCACAAGTCCCATCAAAGTGGGGGCAACTGTAGGCACTGCATTTTTACACATAAGGCCCGATGATGAGTCTCGTACGAAGGCACTACTCTTTAAGTTACGGAAGCCGCGAGAAACGGACGTCGGAAGGGAGAAGTCAGAAATCAATATCTTGTTGGACTAAATTCATTTGCTTAGCTGTGGGTTCGCTCGTTGGACCTCTATTTTAAAACACATCATTGGCCCAAAACCCCCGCAACACACACCAAGCCCACCAAAAAGAACCAAACCCACGCCCAAATCCCCTTAGCTCACGCCCAAGCCCATTAAAACAAATCCAAAATAATAAATCCACACACTAAACACATGTTGAAATCCAAATAAATCACATTCCTGAATTAAAAGAATCAAATCAAATCATATAAATCACATTCCTAATCCAATTAAATCACCTTCATAGACTAAATCAAATCAAATCAATTTACCTTCCTAAAATGAAGAGATCATTAACTTATGATACACAAATTAAATATCTCCATAATTACACAATATTCTTTCCATATTCGCATAAGGATAACCCCAATCTTTGCCTATAAAAAGAAGCATAAACCAACCCTTCACTCCCATATATCATTCTCAGGTCCCCTTACAACACTTAGCCCTAAAAACAACACCAAATCTGCACGGCATCACAGCCCCTCCCTCACGTCCCACAAAGTAGCAAACCCTCACAAACCCTTCATGCAATAACACTCAGCAAGCCCTCCATTCAACGCACCAAACACCTCACCATAGTAGCCTTTATTCACGCCTAAAGACCCATCAACAAAGCCCTCAGCTTCACGCCCAAAGACCCCTCACAACAGCCCTCAACTTCATGCCCAAAGACCCCTCACAACAGCCCTCAACTTCATGCCCAAAGACCCCTCATAGCAGCCCCAATTCATGCCTAATAACAACCCCCCACAGCAGTGTAGTCATTGCATTTTTGCATGTGAAACCCGATGATAAGTCTCATTTGGAGGCACTACCTTTTGAGTCACGAAAGCCGCGGGAAACGGATATCGGAAGGGGAAATTCAGAATAAACAAGCTCACTGTCTTCGTTAGTGCTGCGTTCGTTACTTCGTTCGAATGGCAAACAGATTGCGGGCGTTCGTGTCGCGTTCGAGGAAGCGTTCGAACGGTGTCGGTAATTCTGGTTTTGCTGCTAGCCTCACACCCCAGCCCATTTAGCTCCCCAAAGCCCATAAAACACATCCCAAATTAAATAAATAAATATTAATTTAATCATTAAACATTAAATAAAATATTTAAAACATTTACCAAACTTAAACTAAAATCATGCCTAATTTAAATAATTTGAATATATTATATACTAAAACTAAAAAGAAGATATGCCTAATTAAAATCAATCCTAACCAATTAAAACCAATCATATATTTGACTTCATAATCTAATAAGATAATTACCAATCTAAAATATTTGTATTCCTAAACCAACACAAATTAAATATTACAACTTCCTAATTTAAAATATTTTGTCCCCCCTCAATCTTGTGTATACCTTTCTTGGAAATCCTAATTGAATACCAAATCCTTTCCTTGTGAGACAAGAAGAAAACCCTAGACATCTTCTATATAAACAACCCCTAACCAAAGCCATTGCCCCTGGACATAGAATTCACGCCCAACTCTCTCTAATACACGCCCAAGACACTTCACATATACACAAAAAAGAGAACAAAGAGCCCTAACCACCTCCTCTATAGCCGAGACAACAAGAGCCTCAATCCTCCACCATAACCGAGACCACCACAAGCAATAACCCTCCTTAGCCAAATCAAAACACTCCCCTCCTGCACCGAGAACACATCCCCCCATACAGCCCTTACAACCCCTAAAACACCCCCTAACAAACACTCAAAAACAGCCTCTGAATCACCTTAAAATAGCAGCCCAAATCCTCTTAAAACAGTCCCTAAAAACCTTAAAAACAGTAACATAAAAACTGCATAGATAATCTTAAAAATAATCACACACACCGCACTAAGAATCCACGCAAACTTGGAACAGTTCATTGAAAACGTTAAAACAGGTGGCCCGAGCAGTGAGCAGCAAGACAGAGGCCGAACAGAGGAGAACGGAGTTCGAACCGCAAGCAAAACAGCAAAGCAGTGAGCTAGGACGCTGAACCAGTGAACCAGAAAAGTTGTGGAGCTTTACCCCTTCCGATCTTCGTGAAACGCGAGTCCGAGAGACGGCTTAAAAGGTTAGACCTGATGGTACTTTTCACACCCATCTCTACGTGATTTTTGTTGTTTATTTTGGATTATATTTTACTTATTCGTTGAATCCTGTTTATGTATGATTTATATTGTGGGTATGGGATGAATGAGAAATGTGTTAACTCTCGCGGTATATCGGATGGAAACCCGGACATAAATTTCATAGCCGATTCCGAATGGACTGTAATATGATCTGTACTCGGGACATAATTCCACGTACCGCTTGAGTAAACGGCACTATCTTTTGCCTTGTGTTGCTTTGGTTTGTTTATTTTTCGTCACTTGAATTCTGTATGTAGTTTATTAATGCATGATTCAATCAAGCGCATGGGCTTAGTGAGTTAGTCCAAAGGTCCTATATTTGAGAGACGAAGAGCCGAAAAGGCCACCTTTGTAACACTACTTCGCCGCGCCGGTTGATGTGTGTTCGGTTGGATGCAAGATACGTTCAATCGGGTATACTTAGTTTGATATTATTGACTTTATCTTTTTATGCATGGTTCAATCAAGCGCATGGGCTTAGTAAGTGGAATGAAAGATCCATTATGGGGAGGGGTTAAAACCCTTTACGACGATGCTTTGCCGCGCCGGTTGATGTCTGTTCGGATTGGATGTAAGATGTGTTCAATCGGGCATACTTGGTTTTGATATGATTGGCTCTATTTTTGTATGTGTGATGTGACGCGCATGGGCTTAGTATGTTGGTCTAAAGGTCCTCTCGTTGAGAGACCAAGAGCCCCAAAAGGCCACCTTTACGGCAGTACTTCACCGCGCCCCTTTATTTTGTTGTTTATGTATTGCGTCCCATTTCATGCATCAGGTCTGTTCCCGTTCGAACGCGTTTACGAACGCAACTCGAACGCGCATACATTTTGCCTTATCATGCATCAGGTCTCATTTCCGTTCGAACGCGTTAACAAACGCCATACGAATGTGAGCATTCTGTTTCATTTCCGTTCGAACGCGTTAATAAACGCCATACGAACGTGAGCATTCTGTTTCATTTCCGTTCGAACGTGTTTACGAACGCTACAACAACACGAACGCGAGCACACTGAACTGAGACATATTCATCACATGCCACGTATAATTGTTTCTTAGGTGATTTTTTATGGAACCACACATAGTCATTCTTATCTTTGTGCACATAATAATGAAAAACATGTTTATTCCATTAGTTGCGTCGTTTGCCTTAGTCTTGATTTAACGCATTACGATTCATATGCCTATGCCATGATGACTTTGGAGTATTATTTCTTGTGATATATCAGATGGAAACCCAGACATAAATTCCGTAGCCGATTCCGAATGGACGGTAATGCGGTCTATACTTGGGATACAATTCCACGTATCACTTGGAAAAGTGCTCACATGTATGCTTGTGCGGATATTATGTATGCTTGTGTTTTCATGAATATGATATGCTGAATGAAGTTGTATGTTCATTGTTACTTTGAAGTATTTTTAGGCATGTGTTATTAGATATGAGATATATGTGAAATGTATGTATGAGTGTTATTTTGTACCCATGAGTATAGAAGCATGATATTCTTAGGAATAAGTGTTACTTAAGCATGATTAAATTATTATGTAAATCCTTTCATTACAAATGGCATAAGTAAGGGACCATTCCGAACCCAACGGTTTGAGGTCTTCCCTTGCGAGGGGTGAGTGCGGCCTTAAATCTCATTTTCCCGGTTCATACCGGGTGGCGACTCCATTATTCTCTGGTTTAGTCCCCCGTGGCTACTCCGTACTCCCGACCGGGCCGCGAGCCCGGGACAGCATGCGTCACCCCAGATTTCTGTGTTCTCACAGTCTGGCGACTCCACTGGGGATAGAGAATCGGCCCCGAAATATTGTCTTGTGATGTTTGGATTTATGTTTTAATTGACCGTGTCTATAGTGGATAAAGTGAGGGTTTAATCAAAGGCACTACCTTTCTAGAAGGAAAAGCTGTGAAGGCACCTAGATAGCCATCTACTCGTAGCCTATTGTGATGGACTAATTTGGAGGACTCGTTGTTTATTCCTGACACCAAGCGATAAGAGCCTAAGAGGCTTGGGTATTTAAGTGAGCCTCGCTCCACCTTCCCTCTGGGGAATCTACAACGGGAAATCCATTTGACAGTCCGTCACACACCATAGCTCATTGGCACGTACCTTAGTGTATAAAAAAGGGTGCGCTCACTTGGTTGCTCGAACCCTTGAGTGGGGAGACCTAGTTGTGGGCCATCCTTCGCCAGTGAGAGCCTTTGTCTATACTCTTGCTAACCCACCCATAGACCGGGTTGGCTAAAGTAACAATTATTTCCTTGAATATGTGTTTGTGGACCATCCTCATTTGGATGCAGTTGGACTATTGTCAGAAATGCGGGCTTGCTGGGCCATTTAAACTGGGGCAAGTTCGCACCTTATGACTATTAGGCCAAAAGCTTCTGAAATGTTGATAGGCCATTATGTAGAAATTATTATGTCATGTTTGCATCATCTTTCTTCTATGCTTGTGTTTGGGAACATCGTCGTTTGAATCCATTTGGACCATTTGTCATGGGATATGGGCTTGTTGGGCCATTTAAACTGGGACAAGAACGTATTTCATGACTATTGGGCCAAAGGCTTCTAAGTGATTGATGGGCCACTTTGCGATTGTGTTCAGAACGTTACCATTTGGGTTTAGTCGGGCACTTTGTCATGAGATGTGAACTCATTGGGCCACTTAAACTGGGATGGGTTCACTCCTATGACAATTAGCCCGAAAGATTCTAAAATGATAACGAGCCGATTTTTTGAGAATTTTAGTTGATTTAGTATGTTATATATGTTACATGCATCTCATGCACTACATGCATACATACATCATGTTAACCCTTATGTTCTAAAAGCCATCATAGATACCCGTTGGGTTAGAAAAAAGGGAAGACTCACCAAAATACTGAGAACAGACATGAGTGAATCAGATATTGAGGTATCCCGGATAGATCAGTTGGAAAATGGCTTCGCCAAGATTACTGAACAGTTGCAAGCCTTGACTGCTGCCATGACAAATATGGATGTGCCCCGTGCCGGGGGAAATTTTGAGAATGTGAGGCGTGATGAGCCTTCGAATGGGTTGGGGGATGATGTCCCCACTTTTGATGATGACATGGCAGAATATGCAACAGGCAGAGTGATTAGGTCTCAGGCAGAATTTCAGAAGCTTCGGAATCAGGTTGAAACAGTTACCCGAAAAATGAGGGGTAAACATGAAGAGTTGTTAGATTATGAGGCAATGACCTTCGGAGAACAGCTACCAGCTCAGTTTAAAATGCCCGACATGGCCAAGTTTAATGGGAATGGAGACCCAAGAGTCCATCTGCAACAATAAGTCTCAGTCATGAGTTCAGTGGGCCTATCACAGCGCCAAGTCCAAAAGATGTTTGGGTTGTCACTTGAGGGGGCACCCGTGGTTTGGTATCATAGCCTTGAGAAGAAGGTTAAGGAAGATTGGAGGGAACTAGCTGATGCTTATCTGAAGCAGTATGTTACAGACTTAGAGATTGACTTGTCACTCCGTGATTTGGAGAACACTAAGCAGAAGCCGGAAGAAAGCTTCAAGGAGTATGTAGACCGCTGGAGAAGCCAGCTTCTGAAGATGCAGACTCGGCCCTCTGAGAAAGACCAGATCAAAATGATCATCAAGGGTACTAAGCCCTCCATTTATGGTAAGCTGCGGAGGATGACTTCGATGATTACGGATTTCCAACAATTGAGGGAAACGGTTATGGATATTGAAGAAGAAGAGGCTGAAAACAGAAAGTTCTATGGCCAGAATAGAAGGAATATTGAGGGACCTTCAGGGACCAAACCCGCTACCGCTGAGGTCACTGCCATCAAAAGCAGGCGATTTTCCAACCTTGGTAAGCCTCTTTCAAGGGTGTTCGAAAAGCTGAAGGCGCAAGGACTTCTGGAACCCTTAGAAGCTAAACCAATTCCAAACCCTGTACCACCCAACCTTGACCTAAGCCTGTATTGTCACTTCCATCGGAGAAGGGGTCACAAAACTGATGGCTGCACCCGCCTTAGGCATGAGATCCAAAACCTCATTGACTCCCACAAAATAACTGACCCAGAAAGAGAACAACCCAACGCACACAGAAATCCCATACCCAACTACATGATCAACTCTGGCCTACCCGAAACCCTTATCCTCCAAACTCTCAACCACTCAGCTTCATTCATAGGAATAGGGGATGACAACGGTGGAGAACCATAGGCCAATGAAGAAGGCAATGCTGCGAATGATGAAGTTATTCCTCCTAGTTTATTTGATCCTGCATTTTTAATAAAGACATTGATTTTGTCTCTTCGTTCGAACCTTTTCTTAATGATAATAAAGACGTTCGTTTTGCTTACTTGCCTGAATCTCTTCCTTTCAACCGGCAACATGAGTATATTTGAGAAAAGCATTCAACCTTGGTACTATGAAATTCAGTGATGTTTAGAACACGGGGAATTCCCGAAAGCAGCAAGCAGAAAAGATATGGTGGTCATTCAGAAATTGAGAAATGGGGCAGTGAGACTATCAGACTTGGAAGTGAATGAGTTCACCGAGCCGATTAAAGTGGAAAGGTTGAAGCAGTATTTTGCCTGAGGAAGAATTGGCGGAAGACCTAACCCAACGGGATAGGAAACTCATTTATGCATGCATGCATACACGTAACATACTTTGCATTCTTTTGTGTTTGTTTTTCTTTGTATTCACAGGTTTTGAAGCAGAAAGAGAGAAAGCGGCAAAGACAAACCAATCAGGAACAGCGATAGCACTGTACCAGTCTGGGGGCGAAGCCCATATCAGTATCAGTCTGAGGGCGAGGCCCATATCAATATCAGTCTGGGGGCGAGGCCCATATCAGCAGTATCAGTCTAGGGGCTAGGCCCATATCAGTATCAGTTGGGGTCGAGGCCCATATCAGTTTCAGTCTTGGGGATGAGTCCCAGGGGCGAGGCCCATATCAGTATCAGTTTGGGGCGAGGCCCATATCAACATCACTCTGGGAACGAAGCCCACATCAGCATTAGTATCAGTTTAGCCGGGAATGGCACTCCAAGAATGGAAACACAGTTTGAGAATGAACAAGCCGGGAATGGCACTCCAAGAATGGAAACACAGTTCGAGAATGAACAAGCCGAGAATGGCACTCCAAGAATGGAAACACAGTTCAGGAATGAACAAGCCGGAATGGCACTCTGAAAATGGAGCAACGGTTTGGAAATGGACCATTATCACATCTTGCCGAAAATGGCACTTCGAAAATGGAGCACAGTTCGAAAATGGACCACTATCTCATCAGTCGCCGAAAATGGCACTCCGAAAATGGAGCAATGGTTCAGAAATGGATCATTATCACATCTCGCCGAAAATGGTACTCCGAAAATGGAGCGTGGTTCGAAAATGGACTATCATCACATCAGCGACACTTAAAAAATGGGGTTAGCAAGCCGAAAATGGCGCTCCGAAAATGGAGCACGGTTCGAAAATAGATAAGCATCACTTTAGCAACGCCTCGAAATGAGGTTTAGCATACCGAAAATGTAACAACCGGATCAACTTAACTCAACAGCAGGCAAACCAGGAGACAGCTGGCGAGCCAGGTAAGTGAAAATGCATTGCATGTACTTTGATAGGATTGTCACTGTCACACACTGCACAGTCCCATCAAAGTGGGGCGAGTGTAGGCATTGCATTTTTGCATGTGAAACCCGATGATGAGTCTCATTTGGAGGCACTACCTTTTGAGTCACGAAAGCCGCGGGAAACGGATATCGGAAGGGGAAATTCAGAATAAACAAGCTCACTGTCTTCGTTAGTGCTGCGTTCGTTACTTCGTTCGAACGGAAAACAGATTGTGGGCGTTCGTGTCGCGTTCGAGGAAGCGTTCGAACGTGTCGGTAATTCTGGTTTTGCTGCTAGCCTCACACCCCAGCCCATTTAGCTCCCCAAAGCCCATAAAACACATCCCAAATTAAATAAATAAATATTAATTTAATTATTAAACATTAAATAAAATATTTAAAACACTTTACCAAACTTAAACTAAAATCATGCCTAATTTAAATAATTTGAATATATTATATACTAAAACTAAAAAGAAGATATGCCTAATTAAAAACAATCTTAACCAATTAAAACCAATCATATATTTGACTTCCTAATCTAATAAGATAATTACCAATCTAAAATATTTGTATTCCTAAACAACACAAATTAAATATTACAACTTCCTAATTTAAAATATTTTGTCCCCCCTCAATCTTGTGTATACCTTTCTTGGAAATCCTAATTGAATACCAAATCCTTTCCTTGTGAGACAAGAAGAAAACCATAGACATCTTCTATATAAACAACCCTAACCAAAGCCATTGCCCCCTGGACATAGAATTCACGCCCAACTCTCTCTAATACACTCCCAAGACACTTCAAAATACACAAAAAATAGAACAAAGAGCCCAAACCACCTCTTCCATAGCCGAGACAACAAGAGCCTCAATCCTCCACCATAACCGAGACCACCACAAGCAATAACCCTCCTTAGCCAAATCAAAACACTCCCCTCCGACCGAGAACACATCCCCCCATACAGCCCTTACAACCCCTAAAACACCCCCCTAAACAACACTCAAAACACAGCCTCTGAATCACCTTAAAACAGCAGCCCAAATCCTCTTAAAACAGTCCCTAAAAACCTTAAAAACAGTAACATAAAACTGCATAGATAATCTTAAAAATAATCACACACAACCGCACTAAGAATCCACCAAACTTGGAACAGTTAATTGAAAACGTTAAAACAGGTGGCCCGAGCAGTGAGCAGCAAGACAGAGGCCGAACAGGAGCAGAACGGAGTTCGAACCGCAAGCAAAACAGCAAAGCAGTGAGCTAGGACGCTGAACCAGTGAACCAGAAAAGTTGTGGAGCTTTACCCCTTCCGATCTTCGTGAAACGCGAGTCCGAGAGACGGCTTAAAAGGTTAGACCTGATGGTACTTTTCACACCCATCTCTACGTGATTTTTGTTGTTTATTTTGGATTATATTTTACTTATTCGTTGAATCCTGTTATGTATGATTTATATTTGGGTATGGGATGAATGAGAAATGTGTTAACTCTCGCGGTATATCGGATGGAAACCCGGACATAAATTTCATAGCCGATTCCGAATGGACGGTAATATGATATGTACTCGGGACACAACTCCACGTACCGCTTGAGTAAACGGCACTATCTTTTGCCTTGTGTTGCTTTGGTTTGTTTATTTTTCGTCACTTGAATTCTGTATGTAGTTTATTAATGCATGATTCAATCAAGCGCATGGGCTTAGTGAGTTAGTCCAAAGGTCCTCTATTTGAGAGACGAAGAGCCGAAAAGGCCACCTTTGTGACACTACTTCACCGCGTCGGTTGATGTGTGTTCGGTTGGATGCAAGATACGTTCAATCGGGTATACTTAGTTTGATATTATTGACTTTATCTTTTTATGCATGGTTCAATCAAGCGCATGGGCTTAGTAAGTGGAATGAAAGATCCCTTATGGGGAGGGGTTAAAACCCTTTACCATGCTGATGCTTTGCCGCGCCGGTTGATGTGTGTTCGGATTGGATGTAAGATGTGTTCAATCGGGCATACTTGGTTTTGATATGATTGGCTCTATTTTTGTATGTGTGATGTGACGCGCATGGGCTTAATATGTTGGTCTAAAGGTCCTCTCTTTGAGAGACCAAGAGCCCCAAAAGGCCACCTTTACGGCAGTACTTCGCCGCGCCCCTTTATTTTGTTGTTTATGTTATTGCGTCCCATTTCATGCATCAGGTCTGTTCCCGTTCGAACGCGTTTACGAACGCAACTCGTACGCGCATACATTTTGCTTATCATGCATCAGGTCTCATTTCCGTTCGAACGCGTTAACAAACGCCATACGAACGTGAGTATTCTGTTTCATTTCCGTTCGAACGCGTTAACAAACGCCATACGAACGTGAGCATTCTGTTTCATTTCCGTTCGAACGCGTTTACGAACGCTACACGAACGCGAGCACACTGAACTGAGACATATTCATCACATGCCACGTATAATTGTTTCTTAGGTGATTTTTTATAGAACCACACATAGTCATTCTTATCTTTGTGCACATAATAATGAAAAACATGTTTATTCCATTAGTTGCGTCGTTTGCCTTAGTCTTGATTTAACGCATTACGATTCATATGCCTATGCCATGATGACTTTGGAGTATTATTTCTTGTGATATATCAGATGGAAACCCAGACATAAATTCCGTAGCCGATTCCGAATGGACGGTAATGCGGTCTATACTTGGGATACAATTCCACACGTATCACTTGGAAATGCTCACATGTATGCTTGTGCGGATATTATGTATGCTTGTGTTTTCATGAATATGATATGCTGAATGAAGTTGTATGTTCATTGTTACTTTGAAGTATTTTTAGGCATGTGTTATTAGATATGAGATATATGTGAAATGTATGTATGAGTGTTATTTTGTACCCATGAGTATAGAAGCATGATATTCTTAGGAATAAGTGTTACTTAAGCTGATTAAATTATTATGTAAATCCTTTCTTTACAAATGGCATAAGTAAGGGACCATTCCGAACCCAACGGTTTGAGGTCTTCCCTTGCGAGGGGTGAGTGCGGCCTTAAATCTCATTTTCCGGTTCACACCGGTGGCGACTCCATTATTCTCTGGTTAGTCCCCCGTGGCTACTCCGTACTCCCGACCGGGCCGCGAGCCCGGGACAGCATGCGTAGCCCCAGATTTCTGTGTTCCCACAATCAGCCTTTATTCAAGCACAAAACACCCCCACAGTAGACTTTACTCACGTAGAAAATAGTCCCCAAATCAGCCCCCTAAACTATCGAAAAACACCTCTGAACTGCACCCTGAAACTACCGAAACTGCACTGCCCTGAAAACACTGAAGCTGCACTGTCTTAACCACCGAAAATAGTCCCTAAAATCTGCTCATTTATCACCGAAATTCGACCCTGAAACATAGCCCAATACCGCCAAAAATAGTGAGCAAACAGCAGCCCAAAAAAGCGAGGCAACGAAGGAAAACAACGAACCAGAAAATCGGAAAAGTTGCGGAGCACCAACCCTTCCGACAACCGCGTATCGCACTTCCAAGAGACGACTTAAGAGGTTAGACCTGAGGGCACCTTTTTATTTATTTTTCTTCTTTTTTTTTGTTATTTATCATTATTTCTTCGCATGCGTATTATAGATTCATGTAATTTGTGGCCATGGGATGAATGAAATATGTGTTATCCCTTGTGGTATATCGGATGGAAACCCGGACGTAAATTCCGTAGCCGAATCCGAATGGACGGTACTGTGGTCTGCACTAGAGATACAATGCCACGTACCTTTGAGAAACGCATATATTTCGTGTCATCCAATCTTATGTTTATTTGTTGTTTATTAGAAATAATATGTTATTTTTATGCATGATTAGGTTGTTTAATATGTTATTTTTATGCATGATTTAGTTGATTATTTCCAAGCATGATTTAGTTATTTCTTTTGCATTAGGAACTTAATTATGTCTCTTCTACGTTTATATTTAGATTGTTATTTATTTACATTGGCATGCTTATCGATTTAATGTATTCATGAGATTGTGTGCTTGCTGTTATTCCGACTTACTTTTATGCATGCAAACTTAGATATAGGTTATATGCAAACTTAGATGTAGGTTATTCTTGCGTAGACTCGGTTATATTATTACATAAATCCGTTCATTACAAGTGGCATAAGTAAGGGACCATTCCAAACCCAACGGTTTGAGGTCTTCCCTTGCGAGGGATGGGTGCGGCCTTAAATCATTTCCCAGATCACACTGGGTGGCGACTCCATTTTATGTCTCTGTTTAGTCCCCCACGGGCTACTCCGTACTCCCGACCGGGCCGCGAGCCTGGAACAGCGTCGCCGATTTCTGTGTCCTACACATATATAAGAGAGATGTTATTATAAAAGAAACTGTTTATTTTATTCATAATAAAATCTTACATTATTATTTACAAGGAAATACATAAAAAAAAATTGGAACTCGGAGCACCAACCCTTACAAAATCTTCCACTTGCTCTAGTGCCAATATCGATTGTATTTAATACCCATCGATTCCACAAGTTTATCAAATAAATTTGGAAGTAAGGCCTTGATAAGCAGGTCTGCTACATTATCTTCACTCGGTACCTTGCACACGATATTGTCCCATCGCGACATAATCTCTCGAATTATGTGGTACTTTCGTTCCACATGCTTCGACTTCTTATGTGTCATTGGTTCTTTTGCTTGCGTAATGTCTCCAATATTATCACAATATAACAGAATCAGATTCTCGATACTTGGGACTACTCTCAATTCTGTGATAAAGTTCCTAACCCATACACATCTTTTGTAACTTTAGAAGCTGTAATATATTATGCCTCTGTGGTGGAATCAGCTGTCGACCCATGTTTGGAACTCTTCCAACAAACTACACCTCCGTTAAGGGTAAACACAAATCCTGATGTAGACTTTCTAGCATCAGGATCCGATTGGAAATCGGAATCCGTATACCCATTAACATGCAGTTCGTTTCCTCCAGAGATAATAAACTTATCATTAGTACCTTTAAGATACTTGAGGATATTTTTAATGGTCATCCCATGGTCATTTCCTGGATTGGACTGATATCTGCTGGTCACACTAACTGCGAAGCTGATATCAGGCCTAGTACATAACATGGCATACATGATGCTTATGGAGTTGGTGCTTGGAGTGCCACTCCGATTTGTACATTTTATTATTTATTAATAAAATAACTATATTTTTTATTTCATACCTTATAATGGTACGCGTATTAAATTGATGTATAAATATGCTAAGAATTGTTGGACAAAATGACCCATATCGTCACTATTTTCACAGATCATTGTGTTGTTGTAGCAAATTAACTATGTGACAATGAAATTGCACTCTCATCATTTGTGATTAGATCACCATAGATATATAAATGAAGAGAGGTCCCTGTGATTAGTTCCTGGACTGAGAATGATATGAGACAGTATCAGTCCCCGAAGGATTAATCATTAAATATCCCTAGCCAAAGTATAATCGAGACTGGACATCGATAATGCGGAATAGGCTAGTATTGCACTTGTGTGCGTTGTGAGGGCACAACGGCATAGTTCTCATATATATAAGTATCGGATACTTATGCAAGTGCGATAGGAGGTCGTGTTTCACCGATGGTACGGGAAACAGCTTCGCTCTGGATAGACCCCTCGGAATCCCATTGGTATTATGACTATGTGTCTATGGGAGGCCGAAATCAAGGTAGGTGTGTATAGTCTTAACCTGAGACTTACATCGCTAATACTTACGATAATCGATAGACTTTGGTCTTGGTGGTACAGGGCTTTAACCGGTTCTGCGTACACCACTTCTGGGTTTATCAGAGAGTCGTAGTGTATTGGGTGTGATGTCAAGACGGAAGTATCACTTCAGTCATAGTGGAGATGATGTCACGCAGGATACGGTACTAGTGCTCTTGAGTGTTGCGCAACCAATCGGGATATTGTGACCAGGTCATGAATATCCGATTATAGAGACTATGTTACCAGACATCCGACATGTGCTTCGGACGGGGCAGACACTTATCCAGCCCCAGCCCTAGCACGTGACTATCCGATACTGGGCCGATATACGCAATACTTGGTATACTACGCTTGATATAGATCCTTGTATATTCTATATGGATATGTCCGGAGAATTGGGTAGACTTGGTGCTTTGCTAGAAGTCGACCTTGTCTCGTAAATCGGTAGAACGTAGTACTTGGTACGTACGTGATTCGGATACTCCGACGACCGTATTTACTGCCAACTTATCCGGGGATCTCATGGGTCGCTTCCCAATAATCCACCGATGACGCATAAATCGCACTCTTAATTAATCTGGGATTATATAGAAGAGAGAGAAAATTAATCTAGGATTAATTACGGAGATATTTTATCTAGGATAAAATATCGTCTAGAGAGAGATAATGATTAATTTGGAATTAATCGGTAATTAATATATTCGATATATTAAATGAAATTAGATTTCGACGCGGAATTAAAATTAGATTTTAATTCGGGCGAACGAATTAATTTAGAATTAATTCGTTAGCAACGTGAATAGTGAATTCGCTAGGCGTAATCATTAAATTACGACGCGACGGAAAACTCGCTAATTAGGAATTAGCGAACCCGAGCCCGAGTGTGATTGCGAGCGCATTCGTATTTCGAATTCGAGTGCGGCAACGCAAATCACATCAAGCGTCAAATCATTCGTCACATCAAGCGTCAAATCAAATGTCACTTTGAGTGATGTGATTGATTGATGTGATTGATTGATTGATAGACACACATCAAGTCACTTTAATAAAGTGAATTGAATAGTGATGTGAGTTGTTAGAATAGTGTTTGGAGGAAAAAAGCATTTACTTTTGGTTTTAATTAATCAATTGTAATTGTTTTAATACATTTTTTTTCATTGAAAAATATAAAGGCATTTTTGGAAAATGCTTTACCAAACTACACACAATTTCTTCTCTCTCATTTTCTCTTCTTCTAGTCACGCCCAAAACTGTTTTTCTTCTCTGGTTTTGAACCAGAAATGGCGTGAATAAAGGGAAGCATAGAGTGGTTTTTCATGGTGAAAATCCAAGTGCTAGCACACTTACGAGACTTGCGAAGGTGGTAGGGAGGTTCACCCATGAGTCGGGATTCGTTTGACGCAATCTTGGAGCTCATTTTCGCAGCTCAAAATTCTGTTTTGGAGGGCAGTGAACTGCTGCAGTGGGCGTGTATGGCAGTGCACTTTGTGGCTTCATTCGTCTTCAAATCGTCTCAACCGATCGATGTGAGTATTCCGCTACCTCCTTTGATGTGTTCACACATGTTTTCATTGCTTGTTTGATCTTGGGACCTAGATAATAACCAACAATGGCATCAAGAGCTATAGGTTCAAGCATGAAAATTGTAGGGCTTAAAATTTGGGTAAATTTGTGTTGAGCATGATTTGAATAAATTGATTGTTTAAGTATGCTTATACATGTCTAATTGCATTTTGGTTGGACCAATTTGTTGAAAAATGATTTGGAATTATTTTCCCCAAAAATTATACCTTGGCCGAATGTAAATTGGATTTTGGTAATTTGGAATTTTTTTGATTTTGATTCATTGGATGAGTTAGAATCATGTAGGATGATGTTAATTTGAAACTAATTGGATTGGATTTTGAATTGAACACAAAATCCCTAAATTAATTATGTTGGCCGAATTGGATGATGCCCTTAAATGTCTTGGTATTTTGATTTTTGAACATTGGATGTATTGGAAATCATTTAGGATGGTGATTTGATGTCGATTGTGGGTTCGATTGGATTGAAACCAAATCGGACACAAAATCCCTCCTTTGGCCGAGAGCTTTAAAGCATGTTATGGGTTTGATTTTTTCATTTATGTGTTGGACATATGATAATGATAATGAGCATGATTAATTGGACTAATTTGGTGTTTTAGAAATATTGATTTGGGTGATTAATCATGTAATGCACTTTAGGTAATTAAATTGTGAAATTGGATTTGTGTAATTTAATGAATTAGGCCTTAAAATTGGATTTGGGCTTATTATGTTGTAAATGGGCTTATTGGGCTTTGTTGTACAAAGTTGGATTTGGGCAAATTGGATTGGATCCAATTGGGCCCAAAACCACAACCATAAAGCCCAAATGCGACTTAATGAACCTTTAAAGTTTAATTGGGCCTAATGGCCAAGATTGATTTATGGGCTTATGGGGTAAATCCGGATTGGACTTTGGTTATCGTTTGACCCGAGTTCACCAAAAGTCCACGCCTTAAGAAATCAATTAAAAGCCCATTGGACTTTAATTGAATTGACATTGGACGTTAATCGGTCTTTGAGACGCGTTACGATTAAATTTGGAATTTAAATCGTAAAAGTTTATTAAATAAAAGTGTAATATTTAATTTGGAATTGAATAGTGAATTAGTATTAAATACATGTTATATTGGATTTAATGATGTAGTTTAATTTAATTCAAGAATTCGTACTTTGAGTACTTATTCGCAAAAACGAGTTTGACTCGAACAAAATCAAATCATTGTTTGAACATTGGATGATCACTTAATCATCAGATTAATTAATTTGATTAGATTGATTGATAGCATGCTTATGTGTGTGAATACGTGGTTGTGTTGTATGTATAATGTATATCGGATGGATATTAGATGGGTGGGTAATTTTAGAAATTATTGTAATAAATTCGATTTATTAAATTAGACCTGCGTGTCCAGCCTTATCACCTTCATTCTCTTTGTATTCTCTTCTCACCTATTCCCCTCCATGTAAATGAGGTTTCTTTAGAAGTGTAGTGTAACGGGTAGAAGTAATACAAATGCTAGCTCGAGTGAGAAAGGGAGAGATTTGATCTAGGATCAATGTGTTAAGTATCCATCCGCATATCATCATTATTTATTTTCATAGTCGCTTTATTATGTATTTAGAATGCATGTTTAAGGGTGTATGATGATGAGACCTTAACAAAGATAATTAAATTGGTAGCCAATTTGCACACGAAAATCCCTCAATAAATATCAAGCGTTTATTTTCCTTCCATTGAGTGATTCTTGCTCAAGATCCGAGATTGGCAGAGGTTGTTGGCCAAAGTCAAGCCCTTGTCATTCGAAGATGTGTTTTAATCACGAGGCTTTGTTCCATATCGGTGTCGTGTCCAAGTTGTGGTTTGTCGGCCAAAGTCAAGACCATTTCTTGTCCATCGACATTGATTACGAAGCTTCCATGTCAATGGGTCCGCGCTTGACTGGGATCACTAGGTTTGTTGTGCCAAAGCCAAGGCCTAGTTGATTCAGAGGAAATAGGTTAGGGTATATATTGATATATAGGCATATATGTGATATATGTTTAGGACTTGGATGTCCACCTACTGGATCTAGGAATTGGATTGGATCCAATTGATCTTAGAGATCTACCTAGTTAATTATCATACAATTTGTTGGCCAAAGTCAAGATTGTGTGATATTTAACGGGATCCTAGCCCACTAGGAAACACGGTTTCCCGAGTACTCGACAGAGGGTTAGAGGCTCGACGAAAAATAGTGGGAGGCAAGTATTGAATTTGCAACATTCGTTCGAATACTCGCTAAACGCGCTCATCTATATTTTACTCGTCATATTAATCAAAAGTATTAGTTGGACTAATATTTTATGTTGTTTTAAAAAATATATATAGTTGGACTATATACAAACTCATTCGATATATAGTTGATTTTATAAATTGGATTATAGTAATCAATATAATTGAATTAAAATGATAGTTGATTTTATAATTGGATTATAGTAATCAATATTAAGATTATAGTTGATTAAATAATTGGATTATAGTAATCATTATAATAAATAGTACTTTATTAAAATGATTAAATAGTTAGACTATTAAAATCAAGAAAGGATTTGAAAAGTTGAATATTTAAATGATTTAATTTTTTTCATTGGGAATCAATAATAGGTTACTTTATTGGATAAATAACTTGTTATATCTAAGCCCATAATTAAGCAAATAAGTAGAGCATAAAATCTTTGGAAGATTTATGTGATGATGACTTTAGTGCTTAATTTAATATACTTGACAATAAATTTATTTTAAAGTCAAAGTTTGCAATTGGGCAAGTTGCACAGGTGCACATCATTTCGATATTCTAAAACCCAAGGCTTGGCCAAAGGTTTGTGAAATATTGAAAAGATAATTGACATATCCCAAAGTGACTACCATTTGGATATGGAAGACACGAAGGAATTAAAGAAAGGGCGAGGCTCTAACTTTAAAAATATTTGTCAAAGTTATGTTCACTACTAGTATTGAATTGGATTTTAAATACTTAGTGTGGTACATAAAATATATGTATTGATGTTCAGAATCCGCTATGAGCTGGATACTGACTTCAAGCCGAGATTTCTCTGCGAATCGGAAACGGGACGAAAGTCGCTGTTTCGACCGTAGATACCTAAGTTTAGGAACTACCTTTGGGTATGTACTTAAATTAGGAATGTTATATGTAACTAGTTTGACTAGAGACATTATCTCTATATCAGTGTTTAATCCGATGCGGATAAAACCTTTATATTCTAGAACACTAAGTGTTTCATTATATAAAGATGATACTGAGATAAATACATTAGATGTAATAACAGAATTTATATTTTGAATATAAATAAAATCTCAAACATATAAAATGACAAATAAATAGCTCAAATTGATTTGATCAATAGAGACTTATTTGTGGCATTGTTGTCTAGGATACAATTAAACAAGACTCGTATATCCGCACTTTTGAAGAGTGGGTACTAGGACTGATTTGACTATTCAAATAAAGTCTACGAATCTAGTTTTTAGGTAAAGTACCTAAAACACTGTTTACTTGGTAATAGTGTAAGTGCCACCGATCTGTTAGCCCTATTCATGGTGAAGTTAGTGGGCCCATATCTAGCTAGGCTAGATGTGAACATGAATATTTCGTGACCTTAACGGATGTGGCATCACGTTGTGGTTATGTGTTTCGTTTGAAGAACACCGATCGGAAACTTTTGAAGTTTCGACACGAAGTAGATAAACAGATCGGCTATAGTATTATACCGTCGCGGTAAGACCGTAATGAAAAATACTTAAGCATTAAGTTTCATACATACATGAAAGAGTATGGTATTCTTTCAGATGAGGACTCCTCCCGAGACGCGTCAGTTTGACGGTGTGTCCGAACTAAAAACTGAATTTTGTTAGACAAGATAAGGTTAATTACGAGTCGCTCTGAGCTATCATTTCCTTCAAAAGGATATATATTAACAGTGCAAAAACTTATTTAGAATAAGGTTCCATGAAAATCTGTTTGACAGATATCATATAGGATATGAACAGGAAGAAAAACAGGGTTTCTCATTCCTAATAATTTGGGTATGCCAGGCATAACGTTTGGATGATACCAAACTAGAACCTAAATTGGATAAGTGCCAAATTGGTTATCCTAAAGGAAACCATAAGTATAGTACTTATAACTCTCACATGAGAACAATATGATTGTTGCTCACCATGCGGTTTTCCTGAGAGGAATACCGATATGCAGTGGTAAGTGGGAGGACAGTAAAACTCGATGAAAATCGGGGTAATACTGTTTAAGGCACGAAGTCCTTAATGGAACACAAACAGTTCATCAATGATGAATCTGTACCATTAATCTTCGAATACACAAGAACTGGGTAGATAGGATAGAGTCAGAAAACAACCTAGGGTATGGGTTTCTGATCTAACCTCATAAAGATGTCAATCTTATGAGGGTATACCATCCTACTACGTTTTGAGGAAATGATACAAGGTATCAACTCCCTTTCATGGCAAAGTGCCATGAGTCCGAAATGGATTCCATGTATAACAACTATGTTTGGATACTAGTTGTTGTACCACAAGGCATTGTGCCTATTGGTACCGTAAACGTCTTCAAGGAAGACATATATGGATGGCAACATACCAACGTACAAAGCTAGGCTTGTGACTGAAAGGTATCGTTATCAACATTGTGTTAATAATGGTTCAACCTTTTACCTGTTGCCATGCAAATCCATTTTGAAGATGCTTGTTGATAACTGCATATTTCATTTATGAAATGTGTCAGTTGTAGATCAAAATCGCTTTCCTGAAAAGGAAACCTCTTGGAGGATCTTTACAACATCCTGACGATTTTGTATAACCGACAAACAAGGTTTGCGGGTTATTCGATCCATGTTTGGATTGAAGCAAACATAAGGTTCTTGGAACTGACGTTTTGATGTAATCATAATGGTTTATGATTTAATTCAAAACGAAATGATTCTTGTGTATATAAGGAGGTTAGTGGGAGCGCACTGACAGTGAAATTCCCAATAAAGCAATTGGTGAAAGCTTGGCTTTCATAGATATTCTTTCATAGAAATTCTCCGTAGAATTCTTGGAGTAACAACCTTTATTCAAGGAATAAAGATCTACTGGGCTAGATTTGGAGTTGTTAACACTCTCTGAGAAATTGTATTTGAATAATGTACGTAACCTGGTGTCTCATACGCTTTGAGCATATGGAGTCACAATCAGGACAATCCAAGTGATAGTCACTGGATTGAAGTTAAGAACATCTGTTAGTATCTTAGAGAACTAAAGATGCTGTCTTAAATTATGGAGTAGGAGAACTTGAAGTGACTAGGATCACTGCTGCAAGTTTCCAAACCGGTAAATACTAAATAGCGGTACTATAAAGTTTGAATAACGGGACAGTGAGCTGGAAATCTTCCAAGCAAGATAACTGTTGCCGAATAAACAACAAATGCGGATTATTGCTGCAGCTGAGGCAGCAAAAGAAGCCATTTGGATCGAAAATAAATCTAATTAGATTAGATATAGTTCTGTTAGCAGCTGAGCTAGGCGTCAGCACAGGCTAAGAATTAAAGGTCTCATCGACGATCCAGATATATACTTCTATATCATCTGATTCGTTCGGATCATACATCGGGCGATGTGATGTGATGAATCAATAAATCGCGTCAAACGATAATCAAACAAATCCGCTGACGAAAACCTTTCCTCAGCAATTTAAGCGAACCGTACATAGTTCGGGTGTGGGACACTTGAGTGACTCGCTACGTGCCAAGTGGGAGATTGTTGGACAAATGACCCATAGCGTCACTATTTGCACAGATCATTGTGTTGTTGTAGCAAATTAACTATGTGACAAGGAAATTGCACTCTCATCATTTGTGATTAGATCACCATAGATATATAAATGAAGAGAGGTCCCTATGATTAGTTCCTGGACTGAGAATGATATGAGACAGTATCAGTCCCCGAAGGATTAATCATTAAATATCCCTAGCCGGAGTATTATCGAGACTGGACATCGATAATGCGGAATAGGCTAGTATTGCACTTGTGTGCGTTGTGAGGGCACAACGATATAGTTCTCATATATATAAGTATCGGATACTTATGCAAGTGCGATAGGAGGTCGTGTTTCACCGATGGTACGGGAAACAGCTTCGCTCTGGATAGACCCCTCGTCGGAATCCCATTGGTATTATGACTATGTGTCTATGGGAGGCCGAAATCAAGGTAGGTGTGTATAGTCTTAACCTGAGACTTACATCGCTAATACTTACGATAATCGATAGACTTTGGTCTTGGTGGTACAGGGCTTTAACCGGTTCTGCGTACACCACTTCTGGGTTTATCAGAGAGTCGTAGTGTATTGGGTGTGATGTCAAGACGGAAGTATCACTTCAGTCATAGTGGAGATGATGTCACGCAGGATACGGTACTAGTGCTCTTGAGTGTAGTGCAACCATCGGGATATTGTGACCAGGTCATGAATATCCGATTATAGAGACTATGTTACCAGACATCCGACATGTGCTTCGGACGGGGCAGACACTTATCCAGCCAGCCCAACCCTAGCGTGACTATCTGATATTGGGCCGATATTGCAATACTTGGTATACTACGCTTGATATAGATCTTGTATATTCTTATATGGATATGTCCGGAGAATTGGGTAGACTTGGTGCTTTGCTAGAAGTCGACCTTGCCTCGTAAATCGGTAGAACGTAGTACTTGGTACGTACGTGATTCGGATACTCCGACGACCGTATTTTACTGCCAACTTATCGGGGATCTCATGGGTCGCTTCCCAATAATCCACCGATGACGCATAACTCGCACTCTTAATTAATCTGGGATTATATAGAAGAGAGAGAAAATTAATCTAGGATTAATTACGGAGATATTTTATCTAGGATAAAATATCGTCTAGAGAGAGATAATGATTAATTTGGAATTAATCGGTAAATTAATATATTCGATATATTAAATGAAATTAGATTTCGACGCGGAATTAAAATTAGATTTTAATTCGGGCGAACGAATTAATTTAGAATTAATTCGTTAGCGACGTGAATAGTGAATTCGCTAGGCGTAATCATTAAATTACGACGCGACGGAAAACTCGCTAATTAGGAATTAGCGAACCCGAGCCCGAGTGTGATTGCGAGCGCATTCGTATTTCGAATTCGAGTGCGGCAACGCAATCACATCAAGCGTCAAATCATTCGTCACATCAAGCGTCAAATCAAATGTCACTTTGAGTGATGTGATTGATTGATGTGATTGATTGATTGATAGACACACATCAAGTCACTTTAATAAAGTGAATTGAATAGTGATGTGTGAGTTGTTAGAATAGTGTTTGGAGGAAAAAAGCATTTACTTTTGGTTTTAATTAATCAATTGTAATTGTTTTAATACATTTTTTTTTCTTTGAAAAATATAAAGGCATTTTTGGAAAATGCTTTACCAAACTACACACAATTTCTTCTCTCTCATTTTCTCTTCTTAGTCACGCCCAAAACTGTTTTTCTTCACTGGTTTTGAACCAGAAATGGCGTGAATAAAGGGAAGCATAGAGTGGTTTTTCATGGTGAAAATCCAAGTGCTAGCACACTACGAGACTTGCGAAGGTGGTATGGAGGTTCACCCATGAGTCGAGATTCGTTTGACGCAATCTTGGAGCTCATTTTCGCAGCTCAAAATTCTATTTTGGAGGGCAGTGAACTGCTGCAGTGGGCGTGTATGGCAGTGCACTTTGTGGCTTCATTCGTCTTCAAATCGTCTCAACTGATCGATGTGAGTATTCCGCTACCTCATTTGATGTGTTCACACATGTTTTCATTGCTTGTTTGATCTTGGGACCTAGATAATAACCAACAAGAATGACATCGACTTTAGAATAGTCTTGACACTAGGTGTAAACTATTCTTAAAGAAAATATTTATGGTCGTTGGTTTTGGAATACGGTCGAATTTCTATAACCTAGAAGACTAGCACATGTCGTATATTGGAATTGAATTTCCAATGGTTTAACGCGATGTACCATGAGTTTTAGAAACTCGTATAGACATGTGGGTATTCGTTGGGGCGAATACTGAATGACTCACATGTGATTCATAATAGTTGGAAGTACAGACCACCATAAATATGAATCTCATCGAGTTGAGTAGCATATGTAATCATTTGACTGTAGGATAACATTGATTTTGTGTAAGATCCTCCACACTTTGATGCCATGTATTCATGGTCTGGCCTCTAGATGTTCGTTGGGTGTGGACCGATGCACTCAGTAATCAAGTGTGAAGCAAGATAGGATCTATCGGCCCATATGTGTACCATAAGGGGTTTAGGTATCCATTTCTGTAAAGTCACGATTCTTAAAGACTTTGGCCAAAGCCGATCACCTAGGGTGGATCGCATCAGTTGTAAAGAATCGTGGACATGTCGACATGAGATGGGCGCCTTGGAAACTCGACGGTATATTCTATGTTTCCTAAGCACAACTCAGATAGCCTACAATGGAGGGATTGTTAAACATATGTGATGACCTCGACTTGTATAGTTCAAAAAGGTCGTTCGTGTTCTTCATGAATTCGGAGGTGGTCGAATTACGTACATATTAGCTAGGCTTATATAACGAATATATCTGAACTTAGAGAGTCCCAATATGAAGTTTACTCGTTGAGCACTTGGGTAGCCGATTAATTTTGATAAAAGATATATTCGATATTATAATTATCAACTAAGAAAATCAAGTGTTATTGGATAACATTGATTATTTACTTTGACCTAATTGGATTAATTTTATTAATTCAATAATTACACAAGGGCTTAATTGTAAAATCATAATTATCTCTACCATTTGAGGATATTATGGTAATTGTAAGTATGTAATAATATGTGGTTTTGGCTTGATTTAATTGGATTAAATCAAGGTGGAAAACATTTAACTAATACATTTCCTAATCCTTGGCTTGATTTAATTGGATTAAATTAAAGTGGGAGACAATAGAGATGAGTCACATCTAATTATATATATTTGGACAAATTGGATTAAGCCCACTTAAAAGTTGATTACAACTTTTATTAATTAAAAATTGCCTAAGTTTTGCTATAAATAGCAAGCTTTAGGAATGTTCTAATTACAAGTTCAAATACAAGCAAATTCTTAGAGAGATTAGCCTAGGTTAGAGAAGTGTTTAGAGAAGCTTGTGAGGTCTCTAAAACATTTCAACAAGGAGAAATCAAGATTAGATCTTGATGTGAAGCTTGCTTGGGTTGGAAATCGAGATTGGATCTTGAAGTCGAGCTTGCACACCTTGTAGATTCTCCAATAATTTCAACAAGGAGAAGTAGATTGGATCTTGCATCAAGCTTACTAGGTAATGTTTGATCTTCTCCTAAGCTATGTTTATTTGTGTATTAGATGCAAGATCACATACCTTAATGTTGAATAAGTCTAATCAATTGTGTTAGGATACTTTAGAAGTATAACCACAACATGTTTGTAATTAGGTCAAAGATGTTTATGTTGGACATGGAACAATTAATTAGAGTTTGGAACTCTAGATTAGAGCTTAGAGCTTTGGCTACCATTCTAGAATCACTTGACCACCTTTGGGTGACCTAGAATTATTCACGAGACATTTCTTATTGGGATTCTAATTTGGTTTGTGTATTGGATTCAAAATTTACGCAAGTGCGTATTTAGAATAAATTTATGTTTTTGTAAAAATATTTGATATTTTTAAAAACTTGATTTTTATTCTATAACATGTGTTTATATTGGTTTTGAAATTAAAAATTAATTTGATTAATTTGTGTTTGAAGTGTTTAGGGAAGACCGAAGCAATAGGGGAAATAGACCCTAATTGCATCAGCTCTCTATAATCCAGAAGCTGAGCATTTGAAAAGAGACAAAGAAACAAAAAATAAAAATAAAAATAAATAAAAACTTTCAAGCCTGGGCGGCGCGTGTGAGGCAATTTTGTTTTCTCTCGTTCGAGAGTTTCCGGACTCCGATTCAGTCTCGGTTTTTTCCTATACACTCGTAATGGAATATAGTATTTCATTAAATGATTTAAAATTACACCCATACTTGATATCCATAGGTTAGACCCATTTCCGCTGCCCGATGTACCGATCCGACCCTATGGGTTCCAAAACTGCCCCAACAGAATGGTATCAGTAGCAAAGGCTTAACCACACAACAAATATTTTTGAATCTATTTTTATAGTAATTTTAATTTAATTATGCATAAGACATTAGATATGTATGCATGTTTTAAATTAAAACTTTGACCTAATTAAGTTAATGACTTGATTGTCATAAATCTCTCGTGATTATGTGATTACTTTTAAGTAATAGTATTAATAATATTGGAGTATTATTGGATGGTTCGTCTTGTCAATACGGAGATGAATGGGTTATTACTACTTATATCCAATAACGTCATTAGTGTGAGGGTATAAGTGCTCGAACTTAGGTCGCTCCGGTAAAATATTAGATGTAGCGTGATGAGTTGACGTAGTCACCCAATATCCTCATTAGTGTGAGGGTGTACATACGAAGCTCATTAGTGCACATTGACAAGTATACACCTAGAACACGTCTTAATCCAATATCGTCATTAGTGTGAGGATAAGAAACGGTTCAGGACCAAACTAGGAGTCACATGAAGTGATTGACCTTGAGGTCTATCTAATGTTTTACAAAGGCCAATATCGTCATTAGTGTGAGGCTGGAGTAAATGTCATGGGATCACTTCCCGCTATGAAATTTTGATAGTCAAATTCTATTTTTCTGTTAAGGGAGATTACAGAATTACGTAAAGTAGTGGGATGACACTAATAGATTTAAAATTCCATAATCAATTAGTGTTATCACTTTTAAATGAAATTGTTCTGCTACTACTCAAAGATGTTGTCTTGTAGATGGCTGCCACTAATCCATTGATGAAACTTTTGGATTCCAATAAGCTAAAAGGAGCCGAAAACTATTTCGAATAGGAAATGAACATACGCATTGTCTTGCAGCATAAAAATTTGACTTATGTCACTATCAATCCACTGCCTGTTGATATCGATCCTGACTCCACTCCAGAAGAGCGAGAAACTTTTGATAGATGGAATGATGATAACCTGAAGGTGAAATCCTACATCTTGGGATCGATGGTTCCAGATTTGCTGAGACAGTACATTGAAGTACCAGATGCTTGGAGCATCAACGAACACTTAAGGAGTGTTTCGAGGCAAATCAAGAGATTGAACTTTATCGAAGGTCTAAGGAATTGTTCCGTGCTGAACTCAAGGAGGGATGAGCTGTCAGCACTCATGTTTTGAACATGATCGACCAGATTCAATATCTGGAATGACAGGGCATTGTGTTTGATGAACGGTGGGCCGTAATTTGATTCTGTTTTCTTTGCTTGGTTCTTATGCTCGCTTTGTATTAAATTCCATATGTATTCGATGCAAGCCACATACGAAGAACTTCATAACATGCTACGCAGGACGGAGCAAGATTTGAAGAAAGGCAACCCCACATTATATCTCCATGGTAGAGCTGGCCCTTCAAAGACTTTTGGGAAGTCAAAGAAAATAAAGATGGGGAAGAAGAAGATATCAAAGAAAAACTCCAAGAAGCGAAAAAGCGCAAAACTGAAAGTAGCTCGTGATCAATGTCTAAAATGCAAGAAGTCTGGACACTGGAAGAAGGATTGTCCAGAGCTTAAAGGAAATGCAGGACCCTCAGGTACGCTTTGTATTTTTCCAATTATTGACATCTCATTAGCCTTAGATGCAAATAGTAGATAGGTGTTAGACACTGGCAATCCTACTCATATTTGTAATTCCCTGCAGGAAATGAGGGTTAAAAGAAGGCTAAATAAAGGGGAGATCCAACTTAGAGTTGGAAATGGCGAGACATTGGATGTCAAGACCATAGGAAACAGTTGTTTTAGATCTCCCAATGGATGTAAATTATATTTGCATGATTGTTATTATGTTCCCCCACTTATCAGACAAATAATATCGCTGCCAATATTAGATAAAGAGGGATATAAAATAAAGATTAAAGATGAAACTTTATGTTTGTGTGATAAAAATAATTTATTGAAATGTGAATGTTATTTATCAAACGGTCACTATGTTTTGGAAACATGTAGAGATGTCTGTGGGAACACAGGACCTGGGCGACGCCGTTCCTAGGCTCGCGGCCTAGGTGGGAAGAATTACATAACATGGAGTCGCCACCCGGTGTGAACCGGGACAAAGATTTAAGGCCGCACTCACCCCTCGCAAGGGAAGACCTCAAACCGTTGGGTTCGGAATGGTCCCTTACTTATGTCACTTGTAATAAAAAGGATTCATGTAATAATTTAACTAAGCTTAAGTAACACTTATTTCCATAGTATCATGCTTCTAAATTCATATGCATACATCAACAAGTTCATCACAACATGCAACATCACATGGCAATCTCATGAACATATTTCAATCCTATGATATGGGAAACTAAGAACAACATAATCATGCTTGAGTACTATCTCATGAACCTATTAACCAAATAACATGCTAACAGCCTAATCATGCTTGAATACAAATAATACAGTTGGCTATATACACAAGAAAGATCAACCAAGAGGCAATTATGCATGAATATGATAAGACGGACTCAGTTCAGTGTGTGCGCGTTCGTGTAGCGTTCGTAAACGCGTTCGAACGGAAATGAGACAGAATGCTCGCGTTCGAGTAGAGTTCGTAAACGCGTTCGAACGGAAATGGAACAGAATGTTCACGTTCGTATGGCGTTTGTTAACGCGTTCGAACGGAAATGAAACAGAATGCTCACGTTCGTATGGCGTTTGTTAACGCGTTCGAACGGAAATGAGACCTGATGCATGATAAGGCGAAATGTATGCGCGTTCGAATTGCGTTCGTGAACGCGTTCGAACGGACACTGACCTGATGCATGAAATGGGCAAAAATGCATAAACATCAAAATAAAGGGGGCGGCGGCGAAGTACTGCCGTAAAGGTGGCCTTATGGGGGCTCTTGATCTCTCAAAGAGGACCTTTAGACCAACATACTAAGCCCATGCGCGTCACATCACATCATGCATACAAACACAAAGACAATCATACTATCCTAAGTATGTCCGATTGAACGTGTCTTGCATCCAACCGAACACACATCAACCGGCGCGGCAAAGCATCGTGGTAAAGGGCTTTAACCCCTCCCCATAGGGGATCTCACATCGCACTTACTAAGCCCATGCGCTCGATTGAGTCATGCATAAATAAGCAACATGCAGAATTTAAATGACAAAAATAAATACATAAAAGCAACACAAAACAAGAGAATGTGCCGTTTACTCAAGTGGTACGTGGAGTTGTGTCCCATGTACAGACCGCACTACCGTCCATTCGGATTCGGCTACGGAATTTACGTCTGGGTTTCCATCCTATATACCACAAGAGACGACACTCTTCCATTTCATTCAAGCCACAACATGCTTCCATAAAACGACTCTCATGCGAATAGAATGCAATAATAATAATAATAAAACGAATGTAAACTAATGAAAAGGTACCCTCAGGTCTAACCTTTTAAATCATCTCTCGGATGTACGGTACACGATCGTCGAAAGGGGGGTGCTCCGCAACTCTCCTGGTTCACTGGTTCACTGTTTCATTCTCGTTCGTTCTTACTGTTTTGAGTCGTCGTTTTCCGTCTTTTGTTATTGTTTCCTTGTGGTTTCGCTGCCTTTTCCTCTTTATCTTTTGCTTATTGTTTCCTTGGGTGTGTTCCTCCTGTAATTTTTATGTGTGTTGTGTATGAGTTAGGGACTAGGGGACTAGGGGACCAACTAAGGACTAAGGTTGAGAAGGTTGGTGAAGGGTTCTTTTTATAGGCAAAGGGTTGGGCTTGACAAGGAAAGGAATTTGATTAGGTTTGGTTAAGGGAAGTCAAAGGATTTGATTTGGTTTGGTTAAGGGAAGTCAAAGATTGAGGGGGGACAAATCTTGGCTAGATAGGGAAGGTTGAATATTTGATTGGCTTGGATTAGGAATACAATATTTTAGATTTGGGAATAATCTTATTAGATTGGGAATATAATTGGTTGATTGATTTTAACTTGGCATGATTATATTTTGATTTAGTGTGGATTTTGTTTAATTTAGGCATGATTTTAGTTTAAGTTGGTAATTGTTTATTTTATGTTTGGTATATGTTTTATTAATCATTTAATTTATTTAGTTATTATATTATTAGTTAATGTTTTAATTAATATTTATTATTTAAATTGGGATGTGTTTTATGGGCTTTGGGGGGCTAATTGGGCTGGATGAGAGGCTAGCAGCAAAATCAGAATTACCGACACCGTTCGTTCAAACGCTTCCTCGAACGCGGCACGAACGCCCGCAATCCGTTTGACGTTCGAACGTAAACACGAACGCAGCACGAACGAAAACAGTGAACCTTGTTTATTCTGAATTTCCCATTCTGATGTCCGTTTCTCTCGTGACCTCGGTGACTTAAAAGGTAGTTGTCTCCAAATAAGACTCCTCATCGGGTTTATGTGTAAAAATGCAGTTCCTACAGTCGCCCACACGCCCCCACTTTGATGGGACTTGTGTAATGTGCAACAGTGACAATCCTATCAAAGTTATGCAATGCATTTCTACTTACCTACCTGGCTCGCCAGCCAGCTGCCACTTGACTTACCATGTGTTGAGTTGCGTTGATTTGGTGGTGAGGTGCTGCGACCCCTGGTTTCATTTCTGAAGTGAGCTGAGGGTCTTGTTCCCATTTGAGCTGAGGGTCTTGTTCCCTGAATTGTTCAGTGGTGGGTTTTGTTCCCGTGGGTCTTGTTCCCATTTTGAGCTGAGGGTCTTGTTCCCTGCATTGTTGAGTGTTGGGTTTTGTTCCCGAATTGAACTGACATGAGGCTTTCTTCCCCTGAACTGAACTGAATGTAGGCTTTCTTCCTGAACTGTGCTGACATGAGGCTTTCTTCCCCTTGAGCTTTATTCTCAAACTTATACTGATATGAGGCTTTCTTCCTCTGGGCTTTGTTCCATGACTTATACTGATATGAGGCTTTCTTCCTCTGGGCTTTGTTCTCAAATTATACTGATATGAGGCTTTCTTCCTCTGGGCTTTGTTCCCTGACTGTACTGAATGTGGGCTTTATTCCCGAACTGTTGCGATGATGGTCCATTTCGAACCGTGCTCCATTTTCGGAGTGCCATTTTCGGCGAGTGATGAGATGATGGTCCATTTCGAACCGTGCTCCATTTTCGGAGTGCCATTTTCGGCGAGTGATGAGATGATGGTCCATTTCGAACCGTGCTCCATTTTCGGAGTGCCATTTTCGGCGAGTGATGAGATGATGGTCCATTTCGAACCGTGCTCCATTTTCGGAGTGCCATTTTCGGCAAGTGAGATGATGGTCCATTTCGAACCGTGCTCCATTTTCGGAGTGCCATTTTCGGCAAGTGAGATGATGGTCCATTTCGAACCGTGCTCCATTTTCGGAGTGCCATTTTCGGCAAGGGAGATGATGGTCCATTTCGAACCGTGCTCCATTTTCGGAGTGCCATTTTCGGCAAGTGAGATGATGGTCCATTTCCGAACCGTTGCTGATGAGAGATAGTCCATTTCGAACCATGCCTGATATGAGAGTGGTCCATTTCTGAACCATTGCTGATAAGAGAGTGGTCCATGTCCGAACCGTGCTTCCATTCTTGGAGTGCCATTCCCGGCTTGTTCATTCTTGAACTCTGCTCCATTCTTGGATTGCCATTCCCGGCTTGTTCATTCTTGAACTGCCCATTCCTGGACTATATCTCCATTCTCGGAGTGCCATTCTCGGCAGAACTGATCTGATGTAATATGGGCCTCGCCCCTAGAATGTCATACCCGACAATGCTGATGCTGATGTAATGTGGGCCTCGACCCTGGGACTCATTCCCAAACTGTGTTTGATGTGGGCCTCGACCCTGGGACTCACCCCAAAACTGATGTTGAAGCGGGCCTCGGCCCCAACTGCTACTGACATGGGCCTCGCCCCCAGATTGATGCTGATGTGGGCCTCGACCCTGGGACTCATCCCCAAAACTGATTGCTGAAGTGGGCCTTGGCCCCAACTGCTACTGTCATGGCCTCGCCCCCAGATTGATGCTGATGGGGCCTCGACCCTCGGATTCATTCCAAATTTTGCTGATGCGGGCCTCGGCCCTGGGATTCATTCCCTGGATCCATTCCAAAATTCTGCTGATGTGGGCCTCGACCCTGGGCTTCATTCCCTGGAACCATTCCAAAATTCTGTTGATGTGGGCCTCGGCCCTAAACTGATATTGATACGGGCCTCGCCCCTGTGACTCATTTCTGAAATTGCTGACATGGGCCTCAACCCCGGGATTCATTCCAACACTCTGACGATGTGGGCCTCGACCCTGGGACTCATCCCCAAAACTACTACTCATATGTTACTGATTCGGGTTGTCTTGTCTTTGCCGCTTTCTCTTTCTCTCTTCTGAAACCTGTTATTACAAAACAGAACAAACACAAAAGGGATGCAAAATGTGTTACGTGTATGCATGCATGCATGATTGGGTTTCCTATCCCATTGGGTTATGTCTTTTGCCGGTACTCCTGGTGGCTGCTTGGTCTTTTGACAAGTCGGTCATCTTCTCTAACCAACATGTATCTTTTATGGCTTTCAGGAAAAAATGGGGTTAACATGGTGCATGTATGCATGAGGTGCATGTGATGCATGATATGCATGCGATACAAGAAATATATCAACTCATTAAAATTTTCACACAAATCGGCTCATCGCCATTTTAGAAGTTTTTGGGCCAACTGTCATAGAAGTGAATCCGTCCCAGTTTAAATGGCCCAACGAGTTCATGTCTTATGGCAAAGAGCCCAACTAAATCCAAATGATAATATTCCGAACACAATCATAAAATGGCCCACTGTTATTTAGAAGCCTATTGGCCCAATCGTCATAAGATGTGTTCTTGTTCCAGTTTAAATGACCCAACAAGCCCATATCCCATGATAAATGGTCCAAATGGATCCAAACAACGATGTTCCCAAACACAAGCATAAAAAATGATGCAAACATGACATAATAATTTTTTTACAAGTGGCCCATCAACATTTCAGAAGCTTTGGGCCTAATAGTCATAAGGTACAAACTTGCCCCAGTTTAAATGGCCCAGCAAGCCCGCATTTCTGACAATAGTCCAACTGCATCCAAATGAGGATGGTCCACAAGCACATACTCAAGAAATAATTGCTACTTTAGCCAACCCGGTCTATGGGTGGGTTAGTAAGAGTATAGACAAAGGCTCTCACTGGCGAATGATAGCCCACAACTAGGTCTCCCCACTCAAGGGTTCGAGCGACCAAGTGAGCGTATCCCTTTTTATACACTAAGGTACGTGCCAATGAGCTATGGTGTGTGACGGACTGTCAAATGGATTTCCCGTTGTAGATCCCCCAGAGGGAAGGTGGAGCGAGGCTCACTTAAATACCCAAGCCTCTTAGGCTCTTATCGCTTGTTGTCAGGAATAAACAACGAGTCCTCCAAATTAGTCCATCACAAAGGCTACGAGTAGATGGCCATATAGGTGCCCTCACAGCTTTTCCTTCTAGAAAGGTAGTGAGTGAAGGAAGACACCAAACCATTACCTAGCCTAAAAATGCCTTTGATTAAACCCTACTTTATCCACTATAGACACGGTCAATTAAAACATAAATCCAAACATCACAAGTCAATATTTCGGGGCCAATTCTCTATCCCCAGTGGAGTCGCCAGACTGTGGGAACACAGGACCTGGGCGACGCCGTTCCTAGGCTCGCGGCCTAGGTGGGAAGAATTACATAACATGGAGTCGCCACCCGGTGTGAACCGGGACAAAGATTTAAGGCCGCACTCACCCCTCGCAAGGGAAGACCTCAAACCGTTGGGTTCGGAATGGTCCCTTACTTATGTCACTTGTAATAAAAAGGATTCATGTAATAATTTAACTAAGCTTAAGTAACACTTATTTCCAATAGTATCATGCTTCTAAATTCATATGCATACATCAACAAGTTCATCACAACATGCAACATCACATGGCAATCTCATGAACATATTTCAATCCTATGATATGGGAAACTAAGAACAACATAATCATGCTTGAGTACTATCTCATGAACCTATTAACCAAATAACATGCTAACAGCCTAATCATGCTTGAATACAAATAATACAGTTGGCTATATAACACAAGAAAGATCAACCAAGAGGCAATTATGCATGAATATGATAAGACAGACTCAGTTCAGTGTGTGCGCGTTCGTGTGTGCGTTCGTAAACGCGTTCGAACGAAAATGAGACAGAATGCTCGCGTTCGAGTAGCGTTCGTAAACGCGTTCGAACGGAAATGGAACAGAATGTTCACGTTCGTATGGCGTTTGTTAACGCGTTCGAACGGAAATGAAACAGAATGCTCACGTTCGTATGGCGTTTGTTAACGCGTTCGAACGGAAATGAGACCTGATGCATGATAAGGCGAAATGTATGCGCGTTCGAATTGCGTTCGTGAACGCGTTCGAACGGACACTGACCTGATGCATGAAATGGGCAAAAATGCATAAACATCAAAATAAAGGGGGGCGCGGTGAAGTACTGCCGTAAAGGTGGCCTTATGGGGGCTCTTGATCTCTCAAAGAGAGGACCTTTAGACCAACATACTAAGCCCATACGCGTCACATCACATCATGCATACAAACACAAAGACAATCATATATCCTAAGTATGTCCGATTGAACGTGTCTTGCATCCAACCGAACACACATCAACCGGCGCGGCAAAGCATCGTGGTAAAGGGCTTTAACCCCTCCCCATAGGGGATCTCACATCGCACTTACTAAGCCCATGCGCTCGATTGAGTCATGCATAAATAAGCAACATGCAGAATTTAAATGACAAAAATAAATACATAAAAGCAACACAAAACAAGAGAATGTGCCGTTTACTCAAGTGGTACGTGGAGTTGTGTCCCATGTACAGACCGCACTACCGTCCATTCGGATTCGGCTACGGAATTTACGTCTGGGTTTCCATCCTATATACCACAAGAGACGACACTCTTCCATTTCATTCAAGCCACAACATGCTTCCATAAACGACTCTCATGCGAATAGAATGCAATAATAATAATAATAAAACGAATGTAAACTAATGAAAAGGTACCCTCAGGTCTAACCTTTTAAATCATCTCTCGGATGTACGGTACACGATCGTCGAAAGGGGGGTACTCCGCAACTCTCCTGGTTCACTGGTTCACTGTTCTCGTTCGTTGTCTTACTGTTTTGAGTCGTCGTTTTCCGTCTTTTGTTATTGTTTCTTGTGGTTTCGCTGCCTTTTCCTCTTTATCTTTTGCTTATTGTTTCCTTGGGTGTGTTCCTCCTGTAATTTTTATGTGTGTTGTGTATGAGTTAGGGACTAGGGGACTAGGGGACCAACTAAGGACTAAGGTTGAGAAGGTTGGTGAAGGGTCTTTTATAGGCAAAGGGTTGGGCTTGACAAGGAAAGGAATTTGATTAGGTTTGGTTAAGGGAAGTCAAAGGATTTGATTTGGTTTGGTTAAGGGAAGTCAAAGATTGAGGGGGGACAAATCTTGGCTAGATAGGGAAGGTTGAATATTTGATTGGCTTGGATTAGGAATACAATATTTTAGATTTGGGAATAATCTTATTAGATTGGGAATATAATTGGTTGATTGATTTTAACTTGGCATGATTATATTTTGATTTAGTGTGTGATTTGTTTAATTTAGGCATGATTTTAGTTTAAGTTGGTAATTGTTTATTTTATGTTTGGTATATGTTTTATTTAATCATTTAATTATTTAGTTATTATATTATTTAGTTAATGTTTTAATTAATATTTATTTATTTAAATTGGGATTTGTTTTATGGGCTTTGGGGGGCTAATTGGGCTGGATGAGAGGCTAGCAGCAAAACCAGAATTACCGACACCGTTCGAACGCTTCCTCGAACGCGGCACGAACGCCCGCAATCTGTTTGACGTTCGAAACGAAAAAAACGAACGCACGCACGAACGAAAACAGTGAACCTTGTTTATTCTGAATTTCCCCTTCCGATGTCCGTTTCCCGTGACCTCGGTGACTTAAAAGGTAGTTGTCTCCAAATAAGACTCCTCATCGGGTTTATGTGTAAAAATGCAGTGCCTACAATGTCTTTTAATAGAGAAAAATACAAGTAGGAAGTCTGAACTAAATAATACTGAATTATGGCATATGAGATTGGGCCACATAGGTGTTAGACGTCTATCCAAAATGGTAAATGATGGTTTGATTGAAAATCTTACCTAGATCCTTATCTGTTGTGAGTCATGTATCCAAGGAAAGATGACAAATGCCCCATTTCAAGGTGTTGGACACTGTGCTGGAGATTTACTGGAGCTAATACACAGTGATGTGTGTGGTCTATTAAATCATGTCGCTCATGATGGTTCCACATACTTTGTAACTTTCACAGATGATATGTCTATCTGATGAAACATAAGTCGGAAACATTTGACAAGTTCAAAATATTCCGAAACGAAGTAGAAAAACAAACCAGTAAATTCATCAAATGTCTTAGATCAGATCGAGACGGTGAATACATGAGTGAAGAATTTAGAATTTATTTAAGGGAGAATTGAATTCTCGCCCAATATAGCCCACCAGGAACACCTCAACACAATGGAGTGTCTGAGCGTAGAAATCGTACTTTATTGGATATGGTACGAACACTGATGAGCTATACAAATATTCCTTACTACCTTTTGGGTTACGCTTTACAAACTGCTGCCTACATACATAATAGGGTTCCATCGAAAGCTGTTTTATGATCCTCTATCAGATATGGTTCGGTAGAAATCCAAGTCTTAAGCATTTAAAGATTTGGGGTTGTCCTGCATACGTCAGAATTGCGCAGCGGGATAAACTATCACCCAGAGGGTATAAATGTTGGTTCGTTGGATATCCTAATAATTCCATGGGATATCAATTCTATGATTCTGAGCAATGAAATGTATTTGTTATTCGCTTTGCAAATTTTCTTGAAAAGCAATTTTTGAGAGAAAGTTTGAATTGTAGAGAGATTAAACTTGATGAGTTTGATCCCAACATTAAGGAACCTGAGATGGAACCAGAGATCCAACTAGGTAAAGGATCTACAACACAGGTTCTACGTAAGTCGAATAGAATATCAAGGCCTCATGAGAGACTGTTTTTAACATCTGAAAAAAGAAGCGATATTGGATATCGATTCGGGAAAATGGCAGGAAGCCATGAAATCTGAAATGGATTCAATGCATGCCAATCAAGTATGGGACTTAGTTAAACTTTCTGAAGGATTTAAACCTATTGGTTGTAAATGGGTTTACAAAAGGAAGCGAGGGCCCGATGGAAATGTGGAAACCTTTAAGGCCCGTCTGGTAGCGAAAGGTCACACTCAACGTCCTAGGATTGACTATGAGGAACTTTTTCACCAGTAGCCATGCTAAAATCCATTAGGATTTTTTTAGCCATTGATGCATATCACGACTATGAGATATGGCAGATGGATGTGAAAACCACTTTCCTAAATGGATTCCTTGAAGAGGATATCTATATGGAACAACCAGAGGGTTTCGTATCCGGTGAGACTTCAAACTTGGTTTGTAAGCTCCAAAAGTCTATTTATGGACTTAAACATGCATCCCGAAGTTGGAATCGTCGTTTTGATGAGATAATTAGATTATATGGATTCATAAAAAACGAGGAAGATTAATGTGTTTATAAGAAAGTCAGTGGAAGCATGATAGTTTTTCCTGATCTTGTATGTAGATGACATCCTTATCATAGGAAATGATATCGGGATGATGCAAAGTGTGAAAGTCTACCTTTGCAAGAACTTCTCCATGAAAAATATGGGTGAAGCTTCCTATATACTAAGTATAAGGCTCTACCGAGATAGAGTTACAAAGCTTATAGGGTTGTCACAATCGACGTACATTGACAAGATGTTAGAAAGGTAAAGTTTTACCAATTACAAGGCAGCAAATGTACCTTTCCGATACGACATACATCTTTCGAAGAAAATATCCCCTCAAACTAAGGAAGAGAGAATTATGATGTCTAACTTGGCATATGTTTCTTGTATTGGAAGCATAATGTATGATATGTTATGTACTAGACCTGACATCATTTATGGTGTCAATGTGACCAGCCGATATCAATCTGATCCAGGTAATGATCGTTGGACAGCCGTGAAACATATCTTGAAATATCTTAAAGGCACCAAGGATAAGTTTCTGTTATATGGAGAAGATGAGCTACAAGTTAAGGGTTATACGGACTCCGACTTCTAGGAAGATCCAGATGATAGAAAATCTACATCAGGATACATATTTACCCTTAACAGTGGTGTTGTTAGTTGGCGTTGTTCAAAGCAAGGCTCAACAGATGATTCCACCACTGAGGTGGAATTTATAGCGGCTTCAGAAGCTGCTAAAGAAACTATTTGGATTATAAATTTTATCACAGAACTTGGTGTTGTGCCTAGTATTGTGGATTCGATCCCATTATACTGTGATAATAACGGAGCCATCGCGCAGGCTAAAGAGCCGAGGGCATTTTCCAAGTCTAAACACGTGGAAAAGAAATATCGCGTAATTAGAGAGATTATTGAATGAAAAGACATAGTGGTCTTAAATGTTCAAGGACAAGACAACATAACAGACCCGCTTACAAAGGCCTTACCTCTAAGTTATTCGATAAACATGTGGAGGAGATGGGACTACGATACCATCCAGATTGGCACTAAGCAAGTGGGAGTTTGATGGAGTTGGTGCTTGGAGTGCCAATCCGATTTGTACATTTTATTATTTATTAATAAAATAACTATATTTTTCATTTCATACCTTATAATGGTATTGTCATTACGCGTATTAAATTGATGTATAAATATGCTAAGAATGACATCGACCTTAGAATAGTCTTGACATTGGTTGTAAACTATTCTTAAAGAAAATATTCCCGGTCGTTGGTTTTGGAATACGATCATATTTATATAGCTAGAAGACTAGCACATGTCGTATATTGGAATTGGAGTTGCAATGGTTTAACGCGATGTACCATGAGTTTTGGAAACTCGTATAGACATGTGGGTATTCGTTGGAGCGAATATTGAATGACTCACAGGTGATTCCTATTAGTTGGAAGTACACACCACCGTCAATATGAATCTCCTCGAGTTGAGTAGCAAATGTAATCCTTTGACAATAGGATAACAGTGATTTTATGTGAGATCGTCTACACTTTGATGCCATGTATGTCAGAAACCTTTCATGGTCGGCCTCTAGATGTTCGTTGGGTGTGGACCGATGCACTCAGTAATCAAGTGCGAAGCAAGATAGGATCGGTGGCCCATATGTGTACCATAAGAGGTTTAGGTATCCATGTATGTAAAGTCACGATTCTTAAAGACTTTGGCCAAAGCCGATCACCTAGGGTGGATCGCATCAGTTGTAAAGAATCGTGGACATGTCGACATGAGATGTACGCCTTGGAAACTTGATGGTATATTTATGTTTCCTAAGCACAACTCGGATAGCCTACGACGGGGGGATTGTTAAACATATGTGATGACCTCGACTTGTATAGTTCAGAAAGGTCGTTCGTGTTCTTCGCGAATTCGGAGGTGGCTGAATTGCGTACATATTAGCTAGGCTTATATGACGAACATGTCTGAACTTAGAGAGTCCCAATATGAAGTTTACTCGTTGAGCACTTGGGTAGCCGATTAATTTTGATAAAAGATAATATTCGATATTATAATTATCAACTAAGATAATCAAGTGTTATTGGATAACATTGATTATTTACTTTGACCTAATTGGATTAATTGGATTAATTCAATAATTATATAAGGGCTTAATTGTAAAATCATAATTATCTCTACCATTTGAGGATATTATGGTAATTGTAAGTATGTAATAATAGCTGGTTTTGGCTTGATTTAATTGGATTAAATCAAGGTGGCAAATATTTAACTATTCCATTTCCTAATCATTGGCTTGATTTAATTGGATTAAATTAAAGTGGGAGACAATGGAGATTAGTCACACCTAATTATACATATTTGGAAAAATTGGATTAAGCCCACTTAAAAGTTGATTAAAACTTTTATTAATTAAAAATTACCTAAGTTTTGCTATAAATAGCAAGCTTTATGAAGGTTTTAATTACAAGTTCAAATACAAGCAAATTCTTAGAGAGATTAGTCTAAGTTAGAGTTGTGTTTAGAGAAGCTTGTGAGGTCTCTAAAACATTTCAACAAGGAGAAATCAAGATTAGATCTTGATGTGAAGCTTGCTTGCGTTGGAAATTTTGATTGGATATTGAAGTCGAGCTTGCACACCTTGGAGATTCTCCAACAATTTCAACAAGGAGAAGTAGATTGGATCTTGCATCAAGCTTACTAGGTAATGTTTGATCTTCTCATAAGCTATGTTTATGTGTGTATTAGATGTACGATCACATAGCTTAATGTTGAATAAGGCTAATCAATTGTGTTAGGATACTTTAGAAGTATAAACACAACATGTTTGTAATTAGGTCAAAGATGTTCATGTTGGACATGAAATAAATAATTTGAGTTTGGAACTTTAGATTAAAGCTTAGAGCTATGGCTACCATTCTAGAATCACTTGACCACCTTTGGGTGACCTGGAATCTTCACAAGACATTTCTTATTGGGATTCTAATTTGGTTTGTGTATTGGATTCAAAATTTACGCAAGTGCGTATTTAGAATAAATTTATTTTTTTGTAAAAATATTTGATATTTTGAAAAACTTGATTTTTATTCTATAACATGTGTTTATATTGGTTTTGAAATTAAAAATTAATTTTAAATATTTTTGAAGTCTTTAGGGAAGACCGGAAGCAATTAGGGTAATAGACCCTTATTGCATCAACTCTCTGGAATCCAGAGAGGTGAGCATTTTGAAAAGAAACAAAGAAAACAAAAAAAAATATAAAAAAAAAACTTTCCGGCCTTGGCGCTACAGTGCGCGCGCGCGTGTAACTCACGCGCGCCTCGTCCTTGGCGCGCGACAATTTTGTTTTCTTTGGTTTGGGAGTTTCCGGACTCCGATTCAGTCCTGATTTTTTCCTATACACTCGTAATGGAATATTGTATTTCATTAAATGATTTAAAATTACACCAATACTTGATATCCATAGGTTAGACACATTTCCACTGCCCGGGGCACCGATCCGACCCTATGGGTTCCACAACTGCCCCAACAGATACTGCCCAAACACGAAGCATAAGGCTGATTAGACATTCTAATCTTCTCATCTTCTGTTTGAGAATCGTAGTGTGTTGTGTGTGATGTCAAGACGGAAGTGTCACTCCAGTCATATGGAGATGATGGTCACGTATGATACGAGACTAGTTCTCTTAAATGCTGCAGCTATCGGGATAAAATGACAAGGTCAGGTTTATCCGATTATAGAGACTAGTCATCAGACATCCGACATGTGCTTCGTACGGGGCATACACAATTCCAGCCCCAGGCCTATCACGTGATCATTCGATACTGGACAGACATACACGATACTATGTATACTACGCCTGATATAGATCCTTTATTCCTGTAAGGATATTTCCAGAGAATTGGGTAGGCATGTCGCTTTGCTAGAAGCCAACCTTGTCTTGTAAATCGGTAAAATGTAGTACTTGGTACTTACGTGTTCGGATAGTCCGACGACCGTATTTACTGCCAACATATCCGGGGATCCATGGGTCGCTTCCCAATGATTCACCGATGACGTATGACTCGCACTTTAATTAATCTGGGATAAAATATCGTATAAAGAGAGAGAACGATTAATTTAGAATTAATCGGGTAAATTAATATATTCGATATATTAAACGAAATTGGATTTCGACACGAATTGAAATTGGATTTTAATTCGGGCGAACGAATTAATTTAGAATTAATTCGTTAGCGACGTGAATAGTGATTTCGCTAGGCATAATCATTTAATTACGACGCAACGAAAAACTCGCTAATTAGGAATTAGCAAACCCGAGCCCGAGATTATTTGTGAGCACATTCGTATTTCGAATTCGAATGCGGCACGCAAGTCAAATCAAGCGTCAAATCATTAGTCGCACCAAGCGTCAAATCACTTGTCACTTTGAGTGATGTGACTTGACAACATGTCATTTTATTAAAGTGATGTGAGTTGATGTGAATAGTGATGTTAGTAGTTGAAAAAGCTTTTTGAAAGCTTGAGTGAAATATAAGATTATTTTAAGTTTGGCTTTTTGACTTTTGGAAAGTTAAAATTAAAGAAAATAATTTTTGGAAAAAGAGTAAGTGTATTAGATACACTTTTGCCAAAAACAACTACACATCTCTCTCTTTCATCTTGCCCTCTCTCTCACGCCCAACTTGGGCATTTTCTTCTTTTCTTCACTGCACACAAAAACCGTGAATAGAAGGAGAATATGAGCAATTTTGTGGCAAAATTGGCTTGAGCTAGCACTCCAAGAGTTATACGAAGGTGATAGGGAAACCCACTCGTGAGCCGGGAATAGTTTAACGAAGGCTTGGAGCTCATTTCTTGACTCAAAATCTGATTTTTGGAGGCAAAAAATCTGCACAGCAGTGGCGTTTTTTGGAGGGCAGAATTTAAGTTTTGTTCTTCACCAAATTCGTCTCAACCGATCGATGTGAGTATTCTGCTACCTCCGTTGATGTATTCACTCATATTTTTCATGCTTATATTGATCTTGGGACCTAATTAGAAACCAACAGGAAATTATAGAGCTTTGGCGTCTTCGAGGGTGAAGTGGATGGAAAATATGGAATAGAATCTGTGAGAGAAATGAGAGGTGACACAAGCCTTTATGGAAGCCATAGAGTTGGGGAAGAATCAGTAGAAAAGTGGATGCAAGAATAACAAAGATCATCGGAAACCTATCATTCAGAACAATTGAACGGCGCCTAACGGAATGAAGAGATGCTGAGGCACCATCATCCAGAAGGCGAGCTACATAGCACGGTTGGGTACGAGGGCCTACGTGGCATTTGACATTCATATTTGAGATGCATAGCGCGGGTAAGGCCCTAGGTCATGCATGGCATTTGAAGCCTCGAAATAACCATAGCATGGGTGGCTGGAGGCCAGCGTGGCGTTTGGAGCTCAGGGTAACCATATAACGTATGGTTAGAGGGCCTCCGTGGTGATTATAGCCTCGGGGTCTGCATAGCATGGGGAGAGATCATACCCCATGTAGTTTGCCACTTCTTTCTAAGATCCATAACCCGGGATTAACAGAGATCCCCAGGCGATTAAGTTGGGAGGTACATAGCGCGTAAGGCCCCCAGACCTCCGTACCTAATTGTAGCTCGTAAGGGTTGGAAGGCTCGGGGTCAGAATTTCTCCCCCAAGGCCTTGTTATTTTATCAATAGCATGAGGATGAGAGCTTTCCCTCGTGGTTTGTTTTATGTTTTACAGAACTTAGCAGAACATTCCCCTTGGAGTTTCGGATTAGTGGCTTGAGGTCAGTCTTTTCCCAATGCTTCTCTTTGTCAGATTGGTTCGAGGCTGAGTTATATCCTGTCGAGACCTTATTACTGTGTGTTGGCCCAAAGAGGGATCATTCCCTTGCGGCCAACTGACTTAGATGGCTTGGGGTTGGAGTCTTTCCCTAAGGCCCTAGTGGAAGAGATGACCAAGTTGTGGATCAGAAGTAGAGATGCTAAATCAGGGTTGTGAACCCGATGTGGATATTCACGAGAAGCAGAAATGAAGCTTGCAGTTGCGGTACCTGTTATGAGGTGGTGCATACTTGAGATTCTGGACTTGATCGAGATCGAGCATCAATATGGATAGTTGCGAGCTGAGACCTGAGGACATGGGCACAATCTACAACTCACCAACTCGTTGATACCGAGAACTATGTAACATATGCTGATGGAGATTTTCAGCCCCAAAGAACTCTAAAAACTGAAGGGGTATAATAGGGATTTGCACTTAAACAGATGGTCCAAGGCCATTGTAAGGATTAGAGGTCAGACAATGGGCCCGAGCCCGCGGTACAAATGAACGCATGATGGAAGAGTTAGTTGAGGATAGGTTGGGATACCGACCCGACTTGATGAAAATCTATCATATTCAACTCCACTTGAGCATCTGTCAAGTCTGACCTGAGGTGGTCCCGTGATTACCGACCCGACCTGTTAAAGTAGCAAGAAGGAGGATCTAGCGCTATTCCTCTTGGTACATCGACCTGAGGACCGAGGTCAGAGTTGTATTATCTTGTGCTTATGTATGAATGGCGTAAGACCTACATGAAAGTTTGATCATTCGGTAGGCTGATATGACGAGAGTTGGTCAAAGACTTTCCTTTTGACACACGGAACAACGTTGTAGTGGTTGAATTGTAGGCTGTCACATGAGTAGAATGTGTAGCAGAGGATAAATGTAAGAATGATGGCTTTTTACTGACAGGGGTGGTTGAGTCAGAAGACCAGAGCTACTGTTTGCAGAGCAGTTGGGGGAAAAGAGCATGGGCGACAGTGCCAGGCTGACGTGAGCTGACGTCACAAGTTGGTGGAACAGTGGATTTGTGAGCCTATATAAAGGAGTCGAAGATTCAGTTTCGGGGGTGGGTTCCTTTTGGTTAGCAGTTTCTACATTTTACTACTTGTAAAGAGCCCTAAAGCTCAGTGATAGAGAGAGAAAACTGATCGGTCTTGACCCGAGCTCGTAATAAATTTTCCTTTTTTGCTCCCGCTGACGTAGGTTGGCGCCACTCTCCGCCGAACTACGTTAATTCTTTGTTTTCTCTGGGATTTTCTATTTGCTTGCCAAGTTTCCAACTAATTAAACAAATTCACTGCTTGAGAGATTTTTGTCCGAGGAATCGAATTTCCAAATCGCCCTTAAAATGAAAAACAGCCATCAAGATCATATATTTATTATTAACCAACGATCAAAAAGTGGATTAATTAATATTCTATATTAATGAATTGATTGTGAAAAAATGAAGACAAAATGCGCTTAAATTGATTTCAGGTATTTATTTAAAAAATTGTAGGATGCAAAAAACTTAAATAAGATAAGAGCCACAAAGAACAAATGTATTTATTCATATAGGATAAGCGGACACGACGACTCGTATTTTCCCCACATTTTAAACGATCGTCAGTCGTGGAAACATGATATCGGCATTGAGAAATTTAGATCCCTGATTTAGTTCGTTTTGAAATATTCATAGATAATTTTGTTATTTGTTTCAAATAGGTCCTTAACTAATAACTATACCATTTCAATCTATTAGGTAGCTTATGATTTATCATAAATTTTTCGGTTTAAATTAAAGATACATATAATTTTCACCATGTCAAAATTATACAGACTCATTTATCCGAGTTCGATAAAATAATTTATCCTGGTTTAGCACGACAAATAATTATTGATAATATAATATTTAGACTTATTCCTATTTCTAGAAAATTTAGTAATATTCTAACTTTAAATACAATTAGTGTAGGGTTGGCATCTTGTGCGAGTTGAACATATATTTTAGATATTAATATTGTAAATGTTCCAGATCTCTTCTTCTTTCCGAGAGAAAATGGTACTTAAAAAGAGGTAAATTATTTATACGTAATATTTATACCTCATTCGTTTGTATTTCAGTTCTCAAATAATATTTTCAATAGTCAGAGTTTACATCCTGAAGTACAGTAAATATTAAAAAAAAAATCCATGAAATAAAAAAAAAACTTATAAAAATAATTCAAAATAAAATAACAAATAATAATATATCAGAAATCCAAAAAAATGGTTAGGTTTTGTGGGCGGCTACTATTTAGATTTCTTATTTAATATGAGATTATATTTATATATTGTAATAGTTTTTTATTTTTATAATTCATTATTTTATTTTTATAATTTAATAATTTATATAGATTAGGTGCTACATATATTTTTTATTTTAATAGAAGATTATACTATATCTCATTATTATAATAAGTAATAACAAAATTAATTATATAAATTAGGTGTCATTTAACGCAATGACAAAACTTAAAAATATTTATCACACATATATATATATATGTTCCTTACAGAATTATATGTGATATTATTCAAAAATTAATAGGATAGTATAATATATTTTCCTGTTATAATATGGTTCTTATTTAATAGATTAATTAATTTAATTTATAATTTAATAGTTTTTTCTAATTATAATGGGATAGTATAATTTATTTTCTTATAATAATACAGTTCTTATAAAATTATAATATGTATTTTTATTTTAATAGATTTTTTAGCCTTGAAAATAATTGTAAAGGTATTTTAATTTTATAATAAAAAATTAATTATAAATATTAATTGTACAGATTAAGTGTCATGTATGTTTTTTCAAGTTGCTTTATTATAATTTTATAACAAAAATATTAATTAATTAATTAAATTAATATGTTTTCTTATTTTAATAGTAGATTATATTTTTATATTATAATAGGTTTCTTATATTAATAATTTATTATTTTAATTTTATATTTAATAATAAAAAATTAATAGTAGAGATTATGTTAATTGTATATAATTTAATAGTGTTTTTTTTAATAGGATAGTTTAATATGTTTTCTTATTATAATAGAATTTTTATAAAATTATAATATATATTTTTATTATAATATAATTTTTATTTAATAGATTATCAATTTAATTTTTTACTTTAATATAAAATTGCCACGTGGCGCGATCAAGAGAATTAAAAATGTTTAACTTTTATATATATATATATATATATAATAACCCTTGACACAATATGAATGGAGATCGGGACGTCTTGTATCGTATCGATCTCATCTTGTCACATTACAATTATAATTGAGACGAAATATTATGCAAATCCCAATAGAGTTTTAGAATCAAGACAAAAAATAATCCTAAATCTTATCTTGTTTTTTCGTTCCTGACCTAAATTTTTATTCGGATGATTTTTCTTCCCGAATCTCATACCAAATAGTAGGGATCATGAATCCCAATCGAGATTCAGGATTTTCTATCAGTTTTATGACACAGGGACCTGTTTGTTACACATGAAAAACTATGCCCTTATCATTGAAAATATAAAGACAAAGGGACACAACATGTGATTTAAGAAGAAAAGACATAACAGGAAATAGACAAAAGTTTTGAGCCGGTCAAGTTAGGGACACACGCATAGAGAGAGAGAGAGAGAGAGAGAGAGCGGAAGCAATAAATTCTGTTAAAGGTGGGATATTGAGGCTAAGTTTGTGTTATAATTTTCTGATAGATTTGAGGTCAAGTTTGTGACACATTACATTACTGTGATTTTTGTGTCAATTGGGAGCATTTAGTGTTCATTTAAGGCTTAATGATTCTCTCTATGCTATGTCAAAACCTCTCGGTTTTGAAGGATGCAGCTGGAGTCGCCGGTATGTTTCTCTCTTTGTTTCTAAATCAGTTCAATTCTTGCTTTTTTTGCTCTGTAAATAGACGCCACGTTCCGTTTGTTGTGAGAAACTTTGTTAATTCTTGGAAAATAAGAGTACCCTTTACTTGATTGTTCTTGTTTAGAAAGGAGACCCCATGATTCATTCTTTAAAAAAACAAAGGATGCCCATGAATTTCTTTTTCTGTAATAGTGTTTTTGGTTACTGGATTTAGCTGGAAGATGACACAAGAGCTTTAAGAGATTTTTTTTAAAAAAAAATAGTTCTTAATATTGTTTCTTTCATGCTCTGATTGTGTTTATTGGAATGAGTTCTGGAGTAATTTCATTATATTGATTCGGTTTTGCTGCAAATTGAATAGTAATTCATCTAATTGGAAGGCGCTATAGATAGGGAAACTATGTATGCATTTTTGTTGCTGCAAACGAGTGAACATCATTGGTTCTGTTAATTGTAGTTTAATGCACATTAATCAGTTGTTGATTGACTTTGGATTAGTCCACCTTGAGAAGCTACTATGAAACAAATCAATTCACGTACAGATAGGAAAACTATGTATGGAATTTTTTTTTTTTTAATAATTGTTAATAGTAAATGCAATATGTTCTCAATGTTTTGGAGAATTATTTTCAAGAGTTATTTATTTTTTTTGTTCTTGCTTATTGCAGGGAACATATTTGCTTTTGGGCTGTTTGTATCATCTGTGTAAGTTCTAGACCTGAATAACTCATTCATACCCTAAGACCTGAAAGTTGAGTTGAATATAATTGGTATTCTATCTCCTATCAATTGAACTTTGCTTTGTTTCCTTTCAATTTTCAGGCCTACTTTTAGGAGAATAATCAGAAACCGTTCAACGGAAGAATTCTCAGGGTTGCCATATGTATATGCCCTCTTGAACTGTTTGATTACCATGTGGTATGGCACACCCCTTGTATCTGTTGATAACTTATTGGTTATGACCGTCAATTCAATAGGTGCAGCTTTTCAGTTCGTGTATGTAATCCTCTTCATTGCTTACACTGAGAAAAAGAAAAAGGTTTCTTATCCTTTTAATTTCACTTGCATTTGTGAATAGTATTTGAACTCTGCAAATGTTTTGTTAAACAATGTCAATCAATTTTTTTCCTTGATGCTCCTGGCAGGTGCAGATGTTTGGACTACTATTGGCAGTTTTGGGCATATTTGCAGTTATAATAGTGGGGAGCTTGCAAATAGTTGACCCTTTCTCACGGCAGATTTTTGTTGGGTTATTGAGTAGTGCTGCTCTCATATCAATGTTTGCGTCTCCATTGTTCATAATTGTGAGTTAACCAAAAAATATGGAGAGTACTTTTCTCTATCGGTAGACTGTTTTTTATATTCTTGAATTTTTGACGACTTTATTTCTTGAACATCCATTCGCAGAATTTGGTTATCCAAACAAAGAGTGTCGAGTTCATGCCATTTTATCTCTCGCTTTCAACGTTTTTGATGAGCACTTCCTTTTTTGTATATGGAATTCTTAATTGGGATCCCTTTGTTTATGTACGGTTCCTCTTGCTCTCTCACTTTCCTACACTCTTCCTTTTTGGTGTTTCTCTTTAGTTTTATGTTATACACCATTTGAATTTTCAATTTGCAGTCAATATTTTGTGAAAAGATTATTTTCCCTTTTGTAAAGGTTACCTTTCTGTTCAAATTTCAGGTTCCAAATGGAATAGGAACTATTTTGGGGATTGTACAGTTGGCATTGTACTTTTACTATAAAGGGACATCCAGAGAAGAGTCCAGAGATCCCTTGATAGTGTCATATGCATAAGTTGCTGTACTCGAGATAGAGGATAAAGGCGAGTGCTTGTTATTGGGATGATTCTTTAGTTCTCCCGTCCTTGTATAGCAAGGTGATTTCTACCATATGCAGATTGGGAAGTTTTGATGTTTGGGATACATACTGGTAAAAAAAAACCATGTTGAGATGCTTTTATGGGTTTTCTCTTCTGATCTTCGGAAAATCCATCCTTTTCTTTAATTTTTCCTTCAAATTTGTCAGGCCAATTCTTGAAGTTGGCGTGGAGAGAAAAACCTCTCTTTTGTCTCTTGAGTGTGTATGTGCACACGCATGCACCCGTGCTGCGTGCCCATCCATTATGTGCGAGTCTTATACCGTATTTGTGTTCATATACATACTTGATCTTCTTGTGAACACTCGTTAACATTTCATATCATTCATAAACATCTTGTTGTTTTACAGGAGTCTCGCTACACTAACACTAACAAATCACTGTGCCTCCACATTAGGATTAGGGTGATCACCAAGCATCTTGTGATTTCATTGACAAACATGCATTGAAAGTATACTCAGAACCAAATATAATGTAGATGTGGCTACATTTTTTACATTCAGGTGGTTCTGCAAGAGGAAAATTGGATTACATTCCTGACTGAACTCTTATCTCTTCTGATAAAACAAGTTGCAAAGCGAAAAATGTCCATTATTAATAAAGGAAATTACAGCAAGTCCTTCAGTGGAGTTCTCATAACTGCAGCTGGTTTGGTTTTTCCTGCAAGTAAAAACATGAATTGTTAATTTCCAGGATAATATTGGTTATATACTTGTGTTTTTCAATAAGACGCGAAAGTAAATCACCCACCAAACAGTTTAAGCACTTATTAATCACTAATCGTTACTGGAATGATCTGATTTAGTCGTAAATCGCCGATTTAATTTCGCTGATTTTTTGACCAATTAATTGTTGTCCGATTTCCTATTTTTGATCGATTTGTAGAAACACTCATCTTCTTCTTTTTTCCCCTTCATATTCTCTAGAGATTTTAGTCATCTCCCCAACTTCATGATTATTTAATCTTTTTTTCATGATAAGATAATCATTTTTAGTAATTTTGGAAGGATATTGAGAAATGAATTTTAATTTTATTTTATTATTAGTCATGCAAAATGTTAACTTTACTCTTTTCGATTAATTCCTGAATATTTCCGATTAATCTCATTTCTCTCTTCGATCGATTTGCAGTCGATTTTTGATTAAACCGTCCTGTCACCCACCAAGATCTTATTTAGTATCGAGATTTGATCTGTATTGAGATAACATAATTGTGTTATTGTCAAAACGCAATTTTATTATGTTTGGTGGTTGATAAAAAAAATTGAGATTATTAATCATGAGTTTTTTTAAACAGAATTATCCAAAAACTAAGATTTATAGTTTTTACTCACCATCAAAATATATTAAAAAAGACACTATATTTATTTTTTTAACATAAAAAAAAATATTATTATTTATTTATCGCGCTTTTTTAATCATAATACATAACTCACACTAATACATAACTCACACTTATTCCCATAAAACTTCTTGAGAAATTCTTACAAGAAAGAGAGATACTGCCATTTTATTAATAGCATCGACAAATTGTATTTTCATTTTTTTAATTATAATTATGGCTATCAAGTTGCAATAGTTAAAAACTTTTATTCCCATTTAATACTTAGCATTTTTGATAAATTTGAGGGTGGTGAACTGGTGTTGCCAATGTGCAATGTCAACGCACTATTAAAATTATAATATTTTATTGAACCAATTATTAAAGTTTTTTTTTTTTGAAAATACCAATTATTAAAGTTTAAACAAATCAAATATGTTGCAGTGGAACAAAAGATTTGGAATTTGAACTTGGTAGGGTTTTGCTTTATTATCCATATTACCCTTTTTAATTACACTATATTATTAAATCAACTGTGTGATGGCACAGTTTGAATATCTAAGATGAGAAAAGATCAATATCATTTTTAAATATTTAGAAGAAATTCAATGAGAATCATTACCTCCCCAAACTCGAATCCGATGGTAGTTTTTTTTTTTTAACTAATTGAATTAGGCAATTGGGGGCAAAGAGTGAAGAGTTTATTACCATAGAGCTCATGATATGATCTTTAGGTCTTGAATTCGAATTTAAGGAGTATGTTTCTTGTAAGAGCCTCATGAATTTTACCTACTCCGTTTAAGTCCGGAAAAAGTGATTTGACGACTGAGTTTCCAACGATTTGAAAAAAAGAATGGTTTGGAACAAATTACTATAATTAGTCCCTTCTACAGATATCCGAATCTAACATATAAATTTTACATTTACTAGTATAGTATGGGTACGTGACATGTATTGAAAACATGCTATTGCAGGATATTAAGCGTGGGTTGTTTGGGCTAAGGCCCAGTTTCAATTTTAAACCCTGAAATCAACATCATTTTCTTTTTATCTTCTTAAGCCTATAGCAGGATTCCAGTAAATTGCTTCATGAATTTTACGCGATGATATTTCTGTCTCGATAGATTTCCTCAGTGCTCAAAGGTCAGTGCCAGTATTATTAAAAGTAATTCATCATAAATCATTATTGTTAAGACTTTTTCATGGGTTTTAATAGTTAATTCAAATTAGTTAAATTGTTTGTTGGGTTTCTTAGAGAACTCGCTGTTAATTTTGTCCGTTAGGTTTCAGATTTATGTTTCTGCTAGAGTTGTTATGTTGATTAAATTTTCATTTTTTATCCAGTTGGAAAGGGAGTATTCGTCGTTAGTTATTGTGAAAATTATACGTTTCTAGTTATTTGATCTTTTAGAAGAGGAACAATATGTCGGGAAGGAATCGTGGGCCCCCTCTTCCGATGAAAGGTGCTCCTCATGCAGGACTTCCACCTCCTGTCCATGAACCTCCGTTCGGGAGAGGCCTTGGGCCAATGCCACCTCATCCGGCACTTCTTGAGGAAATGAGGGAAACCCAGTTCGGAATGGGTCCCAGAGCACTTCCACCACCCCATCCGGCTATTATTGAGGAGCATCTTGCAGCTCAGCATCAAGATATTCAAGGTCTTTTAGCTGATAACCAGAGGTTTGCTGCCACTCATGTTGCGCTAAAGCAGGAACTGGAAGCCGCACAGCATGAGTTGCAGCGGATGGTACACTATGCTGATGTGTTTCGGGTGGATAATGATGTTCAGATGAGGGAAATGTATGACAAGTCGGTTCGGTTGGAGGTTGATCTTCGTGGGGTGGAGACAATGCGGAGTGAGCTTCTGAAGGTCCAGGCCGATATTAAAGAGCTTACTGCTGTGAGACAGGAGCTTACAGGTCAGATACAAATGATGAATCAAGATTTGGCTAGGTTTACGGCAGATTTGCAACAAGTACCAGCTTTGAAGGCAGAAATCGAAAATGTGAAACAGGAACTGCAACGTGCAAGGTAAATGTTTACTTTAGGTTTTCTTGTTCTATTAATAATATAAGCACCATCGTAATTTGGTAGCATATTTCTGAGATGTGGAGGATTTTGTATGCTTTTTGGGGATTTAGAGCTGCTATTGAATTTGATAAGAAAGGATATGCGGAGAATTATGAACACGGTCAGGCGATGGAGAAGAAATTGATCTCAATGGCTCGGGAGTTGGAGAAGCTCCGCGCAGAGATTGCAAATGCAGAGAAAAGAGCTCGTGCAGCAGCTGCTGTAGGAAACCCCAGTATGTAATCACATAGTGATCCATTTAATTACAAATTGGTATAAAATGCGTCATTTTTTGTCTAATATATATGGACTCTTATTTGTAGTGATATTATCAAAGATTTCCAGCAAGAATAGATAGAAGAAAGAGTAATATGTGTAACGAATATAGATATGTTAGAGACCTTGACATTGAAAACCTCTTGGTGAATATTTGAGGTATATGAATATATAATCTAGCAGTTAACACACTACAGACCTATTGTATGGCGATTCTTTGATTTTGTTGAAAACTAGAGTTGGTTAGTTAAAACCGGTTTGATAAAGGTTCAAGTGAGTACCAAATGCTGTATATTTCATTAAGGGCGTGTTTGGTCCATTGGAATACACAACATTAAGCACTTGCATTGCATTAATTAATCTAATACCGTGTTTGGCTTCGAAATTGATGACACACCTAGCATAAATTAATGCTTCTTTCACCGCAATAATTAATGATGAGGGAGGGTGCGGGTTTCCCCCGCATTGCATTAAATCTTCGTGCTTCTCTTTTATTTTTTTTCTCACAATCATGGTTATTCTTTTTTGCTGTTTGCCTGTTTCTGCTCCTCTATTTTCTTCTTCGTTGCTGCTCCTTCATCTTCTTCTTCATTGCTGCTCATTCTTCTTCTTCTTCTTCTTCTTCTTCATTGCTATTTCTCCTTCACATAATTGTTGCTTCTCCCTCAATTCTAAATCCAAATCTGTTGCTCAACTCTTATTCGTTGTTGTGAAACCCAAACCCTCTTCTTCTTCTTCATTAGTCATGCTGTACAATCATGGTTATTCTTTTTTGCTGTTTGCCTGTTTCTGCTCCTCGATTTTCTTCTTCGTTGCTGCTCCTTCATCTTCTTCTTCATTGTTGCTCATTCTTCTTCTTCTTCTTCATTGCTATTTCTCCTTCACATAATTGTTGCTTCTCCTTCAATTCTAAATCCAAATCTGTTGCTCAACTCTTCTTCGTTGTTGTGAAACCCAAACCCTCTTCTTCTTCATTAGTCATGACTCATGCTGTACAAAATTTCACTAAATACGCTCAGGATTCTGCATCAAAAAGTTGTTTGTTGGCTGGGTTCTTGAGTATTGACTAATAATTTTGCTTTAAATTTGAGAATTTTCATTAATTCGGGAGATAGTTTTTTTGAGAAAATTTTGTGTGGTGATTATTTGGGTAGTTTTTTAGGAATATATTTGTTAATTACCCGATATATTAAATTTTATGCTGCACAAAGATGATAAAAATCATAGTTTTATAAAATATTAAAGTATCAAAATTAAAAAATATCATTAAAATATTAAAATTAAAAATTAGTTTTAATACAGTACAGTGTGCCAAACGCACCATAAGGAAAAGAAATAGACAAATCACGTATCTTAGCGGATACTTTAAACTTGATTGCTTTTATTTTTAAAATTTTGGTGGTTACTGTTTTAAGCACTGAAGTGTAGAGTGAGTTTGAAGCCTAGTTTATTTTAATGAGTTTTTGGCAGTGGGTTTACTCATCTTATGAGTTTGGTCAGTTTATCTGATTGGCATTGCCGCAACCTTGTTGCTGACTGAAGCACATTGCCTTCAAATATTCTCATTTTTATTGTTCATTCTGAAGCTTGATTTACTTTCGATGATTATAATTCTTCTTGTGAATTTGTCACGATTCCCCTCAGGTGCCAGTTTTCATGCAAATTTTGGCACTCCCGAAGCAGGATATGCCTCAAATCCTTACCCAGTCAGTTATAGCATGAATCCTGTAAGTTTCTTATTTAACATATACAAGCAATATATGCGAGCTATTATATATAAATATTTACTTATTTATATATAGGGTTTGTAAGAGATATTGGCTATTTAAATACGTTGCACTGGCAGTTAATATGTGTACATGCCATTTTCTTTTCATAACTGTATGAATATGTTATTATTTCCACCTGCAAATTTCAGGTACAGGCTGGTGCAGAAACTTATCCTCATTATGGAGCTGGACCTGGGTCCTGGGGTGCATATGATATGCAGCGAGCTCAAGGACAGAGATAGATTTCTCTTCAAATTATTCTAAAATTTTATCTGGTATCTTGGACTACAACTTACTAGAGATAAATTTAAGTTTGAACTGCTATATCATGAAAGACATTTTGGGAGATTTTCTCTTCAATCTGGGTTCTGAAGTTGTACTTGAAAATATTTTGATTTCATATTAGCTTTGAGGTGCTATATACTATTTCCATTTGCTATCTTCTTTTGCAAACATTTTAATCAAATTCTCCATTTTTGAATACATCACACTGTAGATCTTCGTTTTGGTCTCATTCATGAAACTTGCTTTTAGTCATATACTCGTGCGAGGAGATTGGGTATTTCTTCATCTAATTGTGGTTTTCAGATGCAAGTTTTTGTTTAAGATCTGTCATTGTGCTAAGGTTACTGTAAGTTGGAACTATAGTAAATGCTGGTGCTATCACCAGTTTCAGATTTTGTGGGGGATATGTAGGCTGGCTTTAATGATGATATTTATTGATCATTTGAATTGGGTGCAGTGATTGGTAAACATCTTAGGATAATTATTAGAGTTGACTTTGGCCTTCTGGTCTTTAAGGGGACCAACATTCAAATTTCTTTTCCACGCTCATAATTAGTGTGTTAGGTGAATCTGCTCAAACTGTACGTAATTGTCGTGGATGCTAAGATGTTCTGAATTCTCTATTGCAGCTTAGAAGAGTCCTCTTGTAGGGTGTTATTGTCACCTATGTTGATATCTGGTCCGCACTCGTAGCTTCTCTCTTTTAACCTATATTCTCTTGTTTCTGGTCAGGAAAAAGAAATGACTACCTGAAAAGACCAGTCCTCACTTGCATACTTGCATGTAGTTATGTATTATTGTTGTTACCTCCTCATAGTAGCCATTAGAGACCAGTCTTTCCCTTTGTACTTAAATATACTGATGTATTTGATTAATTATTACGTTGGATCCATATTCCTCCAGCAATATTGGTTGTGTTTCCCCCACTCACAAAAATGTGTGTTTGGTGAAAGCCATATGCTAGACTGTTGCTCCTTTTAATTCTAAATTGGTTCATGGTTTCCAGTAACCATTTTCCATCTAGCATAGAACCATTGGTGTAACCTGTGAGTTACTTATCGCCTTGTGGGTTTTAAAGCAATATTAAGAATATAGTTGATAAGGATCATATCACCAGGGGAAGTAATTGGGATTGAACGATGGTCGGCCAGCAGGAAGTAAAGTACCTCTGGCTCCTGAATTTTAACTCTAGTTTGAAGACCTTCTCATTAATGCAGGAAAGGACCTGAATTTTAACAACCTTGGTTTGGTATTGTATTTACAAATGATACTTGTTTACTGGCCATAGCCAATACTTCTTGTAGTAGCTACCAAATCCACGTTGTTGAACTCCTACCCCTCGTACTAAGATAGATGTGAGGTGGTTATTTTCTTATAAAAAGTATGATATGAGATTCATGGCCTCATTCATACTCGTAGAGGACATTAAAGGCTCCAAAGGTTAGCTATATGTATGAATGAAGTTATGAAGATCTCTTTAGTATATATGGATCGTTGATAGCTAATCTTTGAAAATTTCTGACTATATGGTTTTCTTTATAGATTTTAAAGCTCACTGCCCAACTGTAACTATCTATGTGTTTAGTTTAGATGTCCCATGCTGGCTACAAAAAGGTAAAACATGGGCTTATATGTAGGATAGGCTAGTCCTCCTAGAAAGCTAGCCTTTTGGGATGGATACCTAGATGTCCTAGGCCCACCACCTTAACAAGTAGCATCATAACCAAAATTTCGTAGCCGGAATGTGACGGACTCAATTGTGTCGCAGTCGGATGGTAGGTGTTGCTCTGGTTGGCAAGGGTTTCGTTCGAGGGGAAGATTATTGAGACGGGCTACAAATAGGAGATAAATGGACTTGTATATAGGATGGGTCACTCCACCTTACGGCTAGTCTTTTGGGTCGGATACCTAGATGTCCTAGTGCCGCAAACCCCCCCCACCATTTTGTAAACTGTATAAGAAGTGAGACTTGTATTATAGTTTTAAATCAATCAGAAAAATATGTCTTGCATTTTGAAGCTCATAATTCTATATATTAATCTTTAGAGATTAGGATGTAGTTCTCTTTGTATTGCTTGAAGTCCAGTTTTGTTATTTACTTATTTCTTTGGGTGGTCTTTGTTGCCATACTGGTGTCCCGGTGTGATGAAGGTTTTGATTCGTGTTCATTATTCAAGGATGATCTCAGAGTTTTGTTCTCTGACTTGACGTGTTAGTTGTTTGTTACGAATATTTTTGAATTTTCGCCAGTAGTTTTGCTTTCCGCTGTTAACTGTGTCTTGGTTTTGGTAAAAACCAAGTTTGGAGGCTTGGGATTGGT